>JAIRCJ010000288.1:150268-283622 GCA_020883675.1 Bruguiera gymnorhiza | reverse complement strand
TTTTATTATAGTCCATTGCATTTCCTTTTCTTAAGTAATATGTTTGTAGACTAAAATTATATAAATCATTTCATTTCTCATTGTCGCAGAGGAGACAATTAAGAAAATTACAAAATCTAAATTTAACTGATTATTAACAATAAATTAAACCTACAAGTCTTCCAAACTCTAAAAGTTGAAAAAATGGAATGTTTTCATTTTTCAATTTATTGTTAATGCCATTGCATTTTGAATGGTGAGAAAAACATATATTTGAATATGTTAATTGAACAAAAATACAAGTAATGGAACTCAATTTTATAAAATAACTCTAGTGGATGAATATTATAAATAAGAATCCCATGCTTTGATGTTGGGTTAAGCATATTTCTGTTGAGGGGTCATGGGAAACTTTTTATTATAGTCCATTGCATTTCCTTTTTCTTAGGTAATATGTTTGTAGACTAAAATTATATAAATCATTTCATATCTCATTGTCGCAAAGGAGACAATTAAGAAAATTACAAAATCTAATTCAACTTATGTAATTACAATAATTACAGCCCTACAAGCTCCAAACCTAAAAGTTGAAAAAATGGAATGTTTTGATTTTTCAATTTATTGTTAATGTCATTGCATTTTGAATGGTGAGAATAAACATAATATTGAATATGTTAATTGAACAAAATACAAGTAATGAACTCAATTTTATAAAATACCCCTTTAGTGGATGATATTATAAATAGGAATCTCGTGCTTGATGTTGGGTTAAGCATATTTCTCTTGAAGGGTCATGGGGAAACTTTTTATTATAGTCCATTGCATTTCCTTTCTTAAGTAAGTTGTAGACTAAAATTATATAAATCATTTCATTTCTCATTGTCCGCAGAGGAGACAATTAAGAAAATTACAAATCTAATTTAACTGATTATTAACAATAAATTAAACCCTACAAGTCTTTAAAATTGTAAAAGCTGAAAAATGCGTAGTGTTTCATTTTTCAATTTATTGTTAATTGCCATTGCATTTTGAATGGTGAGAAAAACATAATATTTGAATATGTTAATTGAACAAAAATACAAGTAATGAACTCCATTTTATAAATACACTCTAGTGGATGAATATTAAATAAGAATCCCATGCTTTGATGTTGGGTTAAGCATATTTATGTTGAGGGTCATGGGGAAACTTTTTATTATAGTCCATTGCATTTCCTTTTTCTAGGTAATATGTTTGTAGACTAAAATTATAAAAAATCAATTCATATCTCATTGTCGCAGAGGAGACGATTAAGAAAATTACAAAATCTAAATTCAACTGATTATTAACAATAAATTAAGCCCTACAAGTCTTCCAAACTCTAAAAAGTTGAAAAAATGGAATGTTTTGATTTTTCAATTTATTGTTAATGTCATTGGCATTGTGAATGGTGAGAAAAACATAATATTTGAATATGTTAATTCAACAAAATACAAGTAATGAACTCAATTTTATAAATACACTTTAGTGGATGAATATTATAAATAGGAATCCATGCTTTGATGTTGGGTAGGCATATTTCTCTTGGGGGTCATGGGGAAACTTTTTATTATAGTCCATTGCATTTCCTTTTTCTTAGGTAATATGTTTGTAGACTAAAATTATATAAATCATTTCATATCTCATTGTCGCAGAGGAGACCAATTAAGAAAATTACAAAATCTAAATTCAACTTATTATTAACAATAAATTAAGCCCTACAAGTCTTCCAAACTCTAAAAGTTGAAAAAATGGAGTGTTTCATTTTTTAATTTATTGTTAATGCCATTGCATTTGAATGGTGAGAAAAACATAATATTTGAATATGTTAATTGAACAAAATACAAGTAATGAACTCAATTTTATAAAATACACTTTAGTGGATGAATATTATAAATAAGAATCCCATGCTTTGATGTTGGGTTAAGCATATTTCTCTTGAGGGTCATGGGGAAACTTTTTATTATAGTCCATTGCATTTCCTTTTTCTTAGGTAATATGTTTGTAGACTGAAATTATAAAAATCATTTCATATCTGATTGTCGCAGAGGAGACAATTAAGAAAATTACAAAATCTAAATTCAACTTATTATTAACAATAAATTAAGCGCTACAAGTCTTCCAAACTCTAAAAGTTGAAAAAATGGAATGTTTTGATTTTTCAATTTATTGTTAATGTCATTGCATTTTGAATGGTGAGAAAATCATAATATTTGAATATGTTAATTGAACAAAAATACAAGTAATGAACTCAATTTTATAAAATACCCTTTAGTGGATGAATATTATAAATAGGAATCCCGTGCTTTGATGTTGGGTTAAGTATATTTCTCTTGAGGGTCATGGGGAAACTTTTTATTATAGTCCATTGCATTTCCTTTTCTTAAGTAATATGTTTGTAGACTAAAATTATATAAATCATTTCATTTCTCATTGTCGCAGAGGAGACAATTAAGAAAATTACAAAATCTAAATTTAACTGATTATTAACAATAAATTAAACCCTACAAGTCTTTAAAATTGTAAAAGCTGAAAAAATGGAATGTTTTCATTTTTCAATTTATTGTTAATGCCATTGCATTTTGAATGGTGAGAAAAACATAATATTGGAATATGTTAATTGAATAAAAATACAATTAATGGACTCAATTGTATAAAATACACTTTAGTGGATGAATATTATAAATAGGAATCCCATGCTTTGATGTTGGGTCAAGCATATTGCTCTTGAGAGGAGTGGGGAAACTTCTCATTAGAGTCCATTGCATTAGCTGTTTCTTAAGTAAGAGGTTTGCAGAGTAAAATTATAAAAATCATTTGATATCGCATTGTCGCAAAAGAGACAATTAAGAAAATTACAAAATTTAAATTCAACAGATTATTAACAATGCATAAATCTTTATAAGTCTTTAAAATTCTAAATGATGAAAAAATGCAGTGTTTTGATTTTTCAACTCCATTTTGAATGGTGAGAAAAACATAATATTTGAATATGTTAATTGAACAAAAATACAAGTAATGGACTCAATTGTATAAAATACACTTCAGTGGATGAATATTATAAATAGTAATGCTAAGCCTTAATATTGGGTCAACCATATTGCTTTTGAAGGTTGTGGGGAAACTTCTTATTATAGTCCATTACATTTCCTTTTTCTTCGGTAATATGTTTGTAAACTAAAATTATATAAATCATTTCATATCGCATTGTCGTAAAGGAGACAATTAAGAGAATTACAAAATCTAAATTCAACTGATTATTAACAATAAATTAATCCCTACAAGTCTTTAAAATTCTAAAAGCTGAAAAAATGCAATGTTTTCATTTTTCAATTTATTGTTAGTACCACTCGATTTTGAATGGTGTGCAAAATATAATATTTGAATATGTTAATTGAATAAAAATACAAATAATGGACTTAATTATATAAAATACATTTTAGCGGATGAATATTATAAATAGTAGTGCTAAGTCTTAATGTTGGGTCAAGCATATTGCTCTTAAAGGTTGTGACGAAACGTCTTATTATAGTCCATTACATTTGCTTTTTCTTAGGTGATATGTTTGTAGACTAAAATTATATAAATCATTTCATATCGCATTGTCGCAAAGAAGACAATTAAGAAAATTATAAAATATAAATTCAAGTGATTATTAACAATAAATTAACCCCTACAATTCTTTAAAATTCTAAAAGTTGAAAAAATGGAATGTTCGATTTTTCAATTTATTGTTAATGCCATTGCATTTTGAATAGTGAGAAAAATAAAATATTTGAATATCTTAATTGAACAAAAATACAAGTAATGGACTTAATTGTGTAAAATGCACTTTAGTGGATGAAAATTATAATTAGCAACCCTAATTTTTAATATTGGGTCAAGCTTATTGCTCTTGAGGGATGTGGGGAAACTTCTTCTTCTAGTCCAATGCATTAGCTTTTTCTTAAGTAATATGTTTGTAGACTAAAATTATATAAATCATTTGATATCACATTGTCGTAGAGGAAGCAATTAAGAAAATTACAAGATTTAAATTCAACTGATTATTAAAATGCATAAATACTTATAAGTCCTTAAAATTCTAATAGATGAAAACATGCAATGTTTTGATTTTTCAATTTATTATTAATGCCACTCAATTTTGAATGGTGAGAAAAACATAATATTTGAATATGTTAATTGAACAAAAATACAAGTAATGGACTCAATTGTATAAAATACACTTAAGTGGACGAATATTATAAATAGCAATGCTAAGCCTTAATGTTGGGTCAAGCATATTGCACTTGAGGGTTGTGTTAAAACTTCTTATTATTGTCCATTGCATTTACTTTTTCTTAAGTAATATGTTTGTAGACTAAAATTATATAAATCATTTCAACCTGCATTGTGGTAATGGAGGCAATTTAAAAAATTAAACAATTGATTATTAACAATACATAAATCCCTATAAGTCTTTAAAATTCTAGTAGATGAAAAAAAGCAATGTTTAGATTTTTCATTTTATTGTTGATGCCACGACATTTTGAGTGGTGAGAAAAACATAATATTTGAATATGTTAAGTGAGCAAAAATACATGTAATTGACTCAATTGTATAAAATACATTTTAATGGATGAATATTATAAATAGCAATGCTAAGCTTAAATGTTGGGTCAAGCATATTGCTCTTGAGAGTTGTGGGGAAACTTCTTATTATAGTTCATTGCATTTGCTTTTTCTTAAGTAATATGTTTGTTGGCTAAAATTATATCAATCATTTTAATCTACATTGTGGCAATGGAGGCAATTAAAAAAATTACAAAATTTAAATTCAACTGATTATTAACTATGCACTAATCCCTATAAGTCTTTAAAATTCTAATTAATGAAAAAATGCAATGTTTAGATTTATCAATTTATTGTTGATGCCACTGCATTTTGAATGGTGAGAAAAACATAATATTTGGATATGTTAACTGAAAAAAAAATACAAGTAATGAACTCAATTGTATAAAATACAATTTAGTGGATGAATATTATAAATAGGAATCCAAAGCTTTAAGGTTGGGTCAAGCATATTGCTTTTAAGGATTGTGGGGAAACTTCTTATTATAATCCAGTGCATTTGCTTTTTCTTAGGTAATATGTTTGTAGACTAAAATGATATAAATCATTTGATATCGCCTTGTCGTAAAGGAGACAATTAAGAAAATTACAAAATCTAAACTCAACTGATTATTAATAATAAATTAACCCCTATAAGTCTTTAAAACTCTAAAAGCTGAAAAAAAAAGGAATGTTTAGATTTTTCAATTTATTGTTACTGCCACTCCTTTTTGAATGGTGAGAAAAACAAAATATTTCAAAATGTTAATTCAAAAAAAATACAAGTAATGGACTCAATTGTATAAAATACATTTTAGTGAATGAATATTATAAATGGCAATGCTAAGCTTTAATGTTGGGTCAAGCATATTGCCCTTGAAAGTTGTGGGTAAACTTCTTATTATAGTCTATTGCATTTGCTTTTTCTTAAGTAATATGTTTGTAGACTAGAATTATATTAATCATTTCGACCTACATTGTGGTGATGGAGGCAAGTAAAAAAATTACAAAATTTAAATTCAATGGATTATTAACAATGCATTAATCCCTATAGGTCTTTAAAATTCTAATTGATGAAAAAATGCAATGTTTAGATTTTTCATTTTATTATTGATGCCATTGCATTTTGAATGGTGAGAAAAACATAATATTTGAATATATTAATTGAAAAAAAAAAAGAAATGGACTTAATTGTATAAAATGCATTTTAGTGGATGAATATATAAATAGGAATCCAAAGTTTTAATGTTGGGTCAAGCATATTGCTCTTAAGGGGAGTGGGGAAACTTCATATTAGAATCCAATGCATTAGCTTTTTCTCAAGTTATATGTTTGTAGACTAAAATTATATAAATCATTTGATACCGCATTGTCGCAAAGGAGACAATTAAGAAAATTACAAAAATTAAATTCAACTGATTATTAACAATGCACAAATCCTTATAAGTCTTTAAAATTCTAAAAGCTAAAAAAATGAATGTTCTGATTTTTCAATTTATTGCTAATGCCACTCCATTTTGAATGGTGAGAAAAACATAATATTTGAATATGTTAATTGAAAAAAAATACAAGTAATGAACTCAATTGTATAAAATACATTTTAGTAGATGAATATTATAAATAGTAATGCTAAGTTTTAATGTTGGGTCAAGCATATTACCCTTGAAGGTTGTTAGGAAACTTGTTATTATAGTCCATTGCATTTGCTTTTCTTAAGTAATATGTTTGTAGACTAAAATTATATAAATCATTTCAACCTACATTATGGCAATGGAGGCAATTAAAAAAATTACAAAAGTTAAATTCAACTGATTATTAACAATGCATAAATCATTATAAGTCTTAAAATTCTAATAGATGAGAAAATGCAATATTTAGATTTTTCATTTTATTGTGGATGCCACTGCATTTTGAATGGTCAAAAAATCATAATATTTGAATATGTTAATTAAACAAAAATACAAGTAATGGACACAATTGTATAAAATACATTTTAGTGGATGAATATTATAAATAGCAATGCTAAGCTTTAATGTTGGGTCAAGCATACTGCTCTTGAGGGTTATGGGGAAACTTTTTATTATAGTCCATTCCTTTTACTTTTTCTTAGGTAATATGTTTGTAGACTAAAATTATATAAGTCATTTCTTATCGCATTGTAGCAAAGGAGACAATTAAGAAAATTACAAAATCTAAATTCAAGTGATTATTAATAATAAATTAAACCCTACAAGTCTATAAAATTATAAAAGTTAATAAAATGGAATGTTTGATTTTTCAGTTTCTTGTTAATGCCATAGCATTTTGAATGGTGAGAAAAACATAATATGTGAATATGTAAATTGCACAAAAATACAAGTAATGGACTTAATTGTCTAAAATACATTTTAGTGGATGAATATTATAAATAACAATGCTAAGATTTAATGTTAGGTCAAGCATATTGTACTTGAGGGTTATGGTGAAACTTCTTATTATATTCCATTGCATTTGCTTTTTCTTAAGTAATATGTTTGTAGACTAAAATTATATAAACCATTTCAACCTGCATTGTGGCAATGGAGGCAATTAAAAAAATTAAAACATTTAAATTTAACTAATTATTAACAATGCATAAATCCTTATAGGTCTTTAAAATTCTAAGAGCTGAAAAAATGCAAAGTTTTGATTTTTCAATTTATTGTTAATGCCACTCCATTTTGAATCATGAGAGAAACATAATATTTGAATATGTTAATTGAAAAAAGAAATACAAGTAATGGACTCAATTGTATAAAATACATTTTAGTGGATGAATATTATAAATAGGAATGTTAAGCTTACATGTTGGGTCAAGCATATTACACTTGAGGGTTGTGGGGAAACTTCTTATTAGAGTCCATTGCATTTGATTTCAACCTGTATTTCGAATGGTGAGAAAAACATAATATTTGAATTTGTTAATTGAAAAAAAATACAAGTAATGGACTCAATTATATAAAATACACTTCAATGGATGAATATTATAAATAGCAATCTTAAGAATTAATGTCGGGTCAAACATATTACTCTCGAGGGGAGTACGAAAACTTCTTATTAGTGTCCATTGCATTTTCTTTTTCATAAGTAATATGTTTGTTGACTCAAATTATTTAAATAATTTCAACTTGCATTGTGGCAAAGGAGGCAATTTAAAAAATTACAAAATTTATATTCAACTGATTATTTACAATGCATAAATCCCTCAAAGAGTTTAAAATTGAAAAAGATGAAAAAATACAATGTTTTGATTTTTCAATTTATTGTTAATCTCTCTCAATTTTGAATGGTGAGAAAAACATTATATTTGAATTTGTTAATTGAAGAAAAATACAAGTAAGAGACTCAATTGTATAAAATACACTTTAGTGGATGAATATTATAAATAGCAATCCTAAGCTTTAATGTTGGGTTAAGCATATTACTCTTGAGGGGAGTGGGGAAACTTCTTATTAGAGTCCATTGCAGTTGCTTTCGTTTAAGTAATTTGTTTGTCGACTCAAATAATATAAATCATTTCAACTTGCATTGTGGCAAAGGAGGCAATTAAAAATGTTATATAATTTAAATTCAACTAATTATTGACAATGCATGCCTATAAGTTTTTAAAATTGAAAAAGTTCAAAAAATACGATATTTTGATTTTTCAATTTATTGTTAATCCCACTGCATTTTGTATGGTGAGAAAAACATAATATTTGAATTTGCTAATTGAAGAAAAATACATGTGATGGACTCAATTGTACAAAATACATTTTAGTGGATGAATATTATAAATAGCAATCCTAAGTTTTAGTGTTGCGTCAAGCATATTGTTCTTGAGGGGAGTGGGGAAACTTCTTATTAGAGTCCATTGCATTTGATTTTTCATAAGTCATATGTTTGTCGACTCGAATTATATACATAATTTCAACTTGCATTGTGGCAAAGGAGGCAATTTAAAAAATTACAAAATTTGAATTCAACTAATTATTCACAATGCATAAATCCTTATAAGTTTTGAAAATTCAAAAAGTTGAAAAAATGCAATGTTTTGATTTTTCCATTTATTGTTAATCCCACTGCATTTTGAATGGTGAGAAAAACATAATATTTGAATTTGTTAATTGAACAAACATACAAGTAATGGACTTAATTGTACAAAAAACATTTTAATGGATGAATATTATAAATAGCAATCCTAAGCTTTAGTGTTGGGTCAAGCATATTGCTCTTGAGGAGAGTGGGGAAACTTCTTATTAGAGTCCATTGCATTCGATTTTTCATAAGTAATATGTTGTAAGCTAAAATTATATAAATCGTTTCAACTTGCCTTGTGGCAAAGGTGACAATTAAAAAAATGACAAAATTTAAATTCAACTGATTATTAACAATGCATAAATCCCTCAAAGTGTTTAAAATTCAAAAAGTTGAAAAAATACAATGTTTTGATTTTCAATTTATTGTTAATCCCACTGCATTTTGAATGGTGAGAAAAATATAATATTTGTATTTGTTAATTGAACAAAAATGCAAGTAATAGATTCAATTGTATAAAATACACTTTAGTGGATGAATATTATAAATAGTAATCCTAAACTTTAATGTTGCATTAAGCATATTACTCCTTGGGGGAGTAGGGAAACTTCTTATTATAGTCCATTGCATTTGCTTTTGTTTAAGTTATTTCTTTCTCGACCCGAAAAATATAAATCATTTCAACTTGCATTGTGGCAAATGAGGCAATTAAAAATGTTATAAAATTTAAATTCAACTAATTATTGACAATGCATGCCTATAAGTTTTTAAAATTGAAAAAGTGGAAAAAATACGATGTTTTGATTTTTCAATTTATTGTTAATCCCACTGCATTTTGTATGGTGAGAAAAACATAATATTTGAATTTGTTATTTTAAGAAAAATACATGTAATGGACTCAATTGTACAAAATACATTTTAGTGGATGAATATTATAAATAGCAATCCTAAGTTTTAGTGTTGGGTCAAGCATATTGATCTTGAGGGGAGTGGGGAAACTTCTTATTAGAGTCCATTGCATTTGATTTTTCATAAGTAATATGTTTCTACACTAAAATTCGATAAATCATTTCAACTTGCTTTATGGCAAAGGAGACAATTAAAAAAATGACAAAATTTAAATTGAGCTAATTATTAACAATGCATAAATCCCTAAAAGAGTTTGAAGTTCAAAAGGATGAAAAAATACAATGTTTGGATTTTTCAATTTGTTTTTAATCCCACAGCATTTTGTATGGTGAGAAAAACATAATATTTGAATCTGTTCATTGAACAAAAATACAAGTAATGGACTTAATTGTATAAAATGCATTTTAGTGGATGAATATTATAAATAGCAATCCTAACCTTTAATGTTAGGTCAAGCATATTGTTCTTGAGGGGAGTGGGGAAACTTCTTATTAAAGTCCATTGCATTTGATTTTTCATAAGTAATATGTTTGTCGAGTCAAATTATATAAATATTTTCAACTTGCATTGTGACAAAGGAGGCAATTAAAAAATTACAAAATTTCAATTCAACTAATTATAGACAATGCATAAATCCCTATGAGTTTTTAAAACTCAGAAAGTTGAAAAAATACAATGTTTTGATTTTTCAATTTATTGGTGATCCAACTGCATTTTGAATGGTGAGAAAAACATAATATTTGAATTTGTTAATTGAAAAAAAATATAAATAATGGACTCAATTGTATAAAATACACTTCAGTTGATGAATATTATAAATAGCAATCCTAAACTTTAATGTCGGGTCAAACATATTACTCTTGAAGGGAGTACGGAAACTTCTTATTAGTGTCCATTGCATTTTCTTTTTCATAAGTAATATGTTTGTCGACTCGAATTATATAAATAATTTCAACTTGCATTGTGGCAAAGGAGGCAATTTAAAAAATTACAAAATTTAAATTCAAGTGATTATTTACAATGCATAAATCCCTCAAAGAGTTTAAAATTCAAAAAGATGAAAAAAATACAATGTTTTGATTTTTCAATTTATTGTTAATCCCTCTCAATTTTGAATGGTGAGAAAAACATAATATTTGAATTTGTTAATTAAAGAAAAATACAAGTAAGAGACTTAATTGTATAAAATACACTTTAGTCAATGAATATTATAAATAGCAATCCTAAGCTTTAATGTTGGGTTAAGCATATTACTCTTGAGGGGAGTGGGGAAACTTCTTATTAGAGTCCATTGCAGTTGCTTTCGTTTAAGTAATTTGTTTGTCGACTTGAATTATATAAATCATTTCAACTTGCATTGTGGTGAAGGAGGCAACTAAAAAATTTACAAAATTTAAATTCAAATAATTATTGACAATGCATAAACCCCTATAGGTTTTGGAAATTCAAAAATTTGAAAACATACAATGTTTTGATTTTTCAATTTATTGTTAATTCCACTACATTTTGAATGGTGAGAAAAACATAATATTTGAATTTGTTAATTGAACAAAAATACAAGTAATGGACTCAATTATATTATAAATTGCAATCCTAGGTTTTAATGTTGGATAGAGCATATTCCTCTTGAGGAGAGTGGGGAAACTTCTTATTATAGTTCATTGCATTTGCTTATTCTTAAGTAATATGTTTGTTGACACGAATTATAGAAATCATTTCAACTTACGTTGTGGCAAAGGAGGCAATTAAAAAAATTTCAAAATTTAAATTAAACTAATTATTGACAATGCATAAATCCCTATTTGTTTTTAAATTCCAAAAAGTTGAAGAAATAAAATGTTTTGATTTTCAATTTATTGTTAATCCCACTACATTTTCAATGGTGAGAAAAATATAATATTTGAATCTATTAATTGAACAAAAACACAAGTAATGGACTTAATTGTGCAAAATACACTATAGTGGATGAATATGATAAATATCAATCCTAAGCTTTAATGTTGGGTCAAGCATATTGCTCTTGAGGGGAGTGGGGAAACTTCTTGCTAGAGTCCATTGCATTTGATTTTTCATAAGTAATGTGTTTGTAGGCTAAAATTCTATAAATCATTTCCATTTGCCTTGTGGCAAAGGAAACAATTAAAAAAATGGCAAAATTTAAATTCATTTGATTATTAACAATGCATAAATCCCTGATAGATTTTACAATTCAAAAAGATGAAAAAATACAATATTTTGATTTTTCAATTTATTGTTAATCCCACTACATTTTGAATGGTGAGAAAAACATCTTATTTGAATTTGTTAATTGAACAGCAATATATGTAATGGACTCAATTGTATAAAATACACTTTAGCGGATGAAAATTATAAATAGCAATCCTAAACTTTAATGTTCGGTCATGCATATTACTCTTGAGGGGAGTGGGGAAACTTTTTATTAGAGTCCATTACATTTGCTTTTTCAGAAGTAATATGTTTCTACACTAAAATTTGATAAATCATTTCAACTTGCTTTATGGCAAAGGAGACAATTAAAAAAATGACAAAATTTAAATTTAATTGATTATTTACAATGCATAAATCCCTTAAAGAGTTTAAAATTCAAAAAGTTGAAAAAATACAATGTTTTGATTTTTCAATTTATTGTTAATTTCACTGCATTTTGAATGGTGAGAAAAACATCTTATTTAAACTTGTTAATTGAACAACAATATAAGTAATGGACTCAATTGTATAAAATACACTTTAGCAAATGAATATTATAAATAGCAATTTAAAGCATTAATGTCCGGTCAAGCATATTAGTCTTGAGGGGAGTGGGGAAACTTTTTATTAGAGTCCATTGTATTTGCTTTTTCTTAAGTAATATGTTTGTCGACTCGAATTATATAAATTATTTCAACTTGCATTGTGGAAAGTAGGCAATTAAAAAATTACAAAATTTAAATTTAACTAATTATTAACAATGCATAAATCCCTAAAAGAGTTTAAAATTCAAAAAGTCAAAAAAAAAAACAATGTTTTGAGTTTTAAATTTATTGCTAATCCCACTACATTTTGAATGGTGAGCAAAATATAAGATTTGAATTTGTTGATTGAACAAAAACATAAGTAATGGACTCAATTATGCAAAATACACTGTAGTGGATGAATATTATAAATAGCAATCCTAAGTTTTAATGTCCGGTCAAGTATATTACTCTTGAGGGGAGTGGGGAAACTTTTTATTAGGGTTCATTGCATTTGCTTTTCTTGAAGTAACTTGTTTCTACACTAAAATTCTATAAATCATTTCAACTTGCATTATTGCAAAGGAGATAGTTAAAAAAATGACAAAATTTAAATTCAACTGATCATTTACAATGCATAAATCCCTTAAAGAGTTTAAAATTCAAAAAGATGAAAAAATACAATGTTTTGATTTTTCAATTTATTGTTAATTTCACTACATTTTGAATGGTGAGAAAAACATAATGTTTGAATTTGTTAATGGAACAAAAATACAAGTAAAAGACTGAATTGTATAAAATACAGTTTAATGGATGAATATTATAAATAGCAATCCTAAGCTTTAATGTTGGGTCAAGCATATTGCTCTTGAGGGAAGTGGGGAAACTTCTTATTAGAGCCCATTGCATTTGATTTTTCATAAGTAATATGTTTTTACACTAAAATTCTATAAATCATTTCAACTTGCTTTATGGCAAAGGAGACAATTAAAAAAATGACAAAATTTAAATTGAACTGATTATTTGCAATACATAAATCCCTCAAAGAGTTTAAAATTCAAAAAGTTGAAAAAATACATTGTTTTGATTTTTCAATTTATTGTTAATTTCACTGCATTTTGAACAGTGAGAAAAACATAATGTTTGAATTTGTTAATTGAATAAAAATACAAGTAATGGACTCAATTGTATAAAATACACTTTAGTGGATGGATATTATAAATAGCAATTCTAAACTTTAATGTAAGGTCAAGCACATTCCTCTTAAGGATAGTGGGGAAACTTTTTATTATAATCCATTGCATTTGATTTTTCATAAGTAATATGTTTCTACACTAAAATTCTATAAATCATTTCAACTTGCATTATGGGAAAGGAGAAAATTAAAAAAATGGCAAAATTTAAATTCAACTGAATATTTACAAATCATAAATCCCTCAAAAAGTTTAAAATTCAAAAAGTTGAAAAAATACAATGTTTTGAGTTTTCAATTTTTTTTAATCCCACTCAATTTTGAATGGTGAGAAAAACATTATGTTTGAATTTGTTAATTGAACAAAAATACAAGTAATAGACTGAATTGTTTAAAATACACTTTAGTAGATGAACATTATAAATAGCAATCCTAATCTTTAATGTTGGGTTAAGCATCTTACTCTTGGGGGAAGTGGGGAAACATCTTATTAGAGTACATTGCATTTGTTTTTTCTTACATAATATGTTTGTAGAATCGAATTATACAAATCATTTCAACTTGCATTATGGCGAACAAGGCAATTAAAAAAATTACAAAATTTAAATTTAACTAATTATTAATCATGCATAAATTCCTATAAGAGTTTAAAATTCAAAAAGTCGAGAAAAAACAATTTTTTGAGTTTTTAATTTATTGTTAATCTCACTGCATTTTGAATGGTGAGAAAAATATAAGATTTGAATTTGTTGATTGAACAAAAACACAAGTAATGGACTCAATTGTGCAAAATACGCTATAATGGATGAATATTATAAATAGCAATCCTAAGATTTAATGTTAGGTCAAACATATTCCTCTTGAAGGGAGTGCAAAAACTTCTTATTAGAGTTTATTGCATTCGCTCTTTCTTAAGTAATATGTTTGTCAACACAAATTATAGAAATCATTTCAATTGTACAAAATACACTTCAGTGGATGAATATTATAAATAGCAATCCCAAGCTTTAAAGTTGGGTTAAGCATATTACTCTTGAGGGAAGTGGGGAAACTTCCTTTTAGAGCTCATTGCATTTGATTTTTCATAAGTAATATGTTTCTACACTAAAATTCTATAAATCATTTCAACTTGCATTATGGCAAAGGAGAAAATTAAAAAAATGGAAAAATTTAAATTCAACTGATTATTTGCAATGCATAAATCCCTCAAAAAGTTTAAAATTCAAAAAGTTGAAAAAATACAACATTTTGATTTTTCAATTTATTGTTAATCCCACTCAATTTTCAATGGTGAGAAAAACATAATGTTTGAATTTATTAATTGAATAAAAATACAAGTAATAGACTGAATTATATAAAATACACTTTAGTGGATGAATATTATAAATAGTAAGTCTAATCTTTAATGTTGGGTTAAGCATATTACTCTTGAGGTGAGTGGGGAAACTTCTTATTAGAGTCCATTGCATTTGCTTTTTCCTAAGTAATATGTTTGTAGAATCAAAATATACAAATCATTTCAACTTGCATTGTGGCAAACAAGGCAATTAAAAAAATTAAAAAATTTAAATTTAACTAATTATTAACAATGCATAAATCCCTATATGAGTTTAAAATTCTAAAAGTCGAAAAAAAGACAATGCTTTGAGTTTTCAATTTATTGTTCATCCCACTCAATTTTGAATGGCCATAAAAACATAATGTTTGAATTTGTTAATTGAACAAAAATACAGGTAATAGATTGAATTGTATAAAATACACTTTAGTAGATGAATATTATAAATAGCAATTCTAATCTTTAATGTTGGGTTAAGCATATTACTCTTGAGGGGAGTGGGGAAACTTCTTATTAGAGTCCATTGCATTTGCTTTTTCTTAAGTAATATGTTTGTAGAATTGAATTATACAAATCATTTCAACTTCCATTGTGGCAAACAAGGAAATTAAAAAAATTACAAAATTTAAATTTAACTCATTATTAATTATGCATAAATCCCTATAAGAGTTTAAAATTCAAAAAATTGAAAAAAAACAATGTTTTGAGTTTTCAATTTATTATTAATCCCACTATATTTTGAATGGCGAGAAAAATATAAGATTTGAATTTGTTGATTGAACAAAAACACAAATAATGGACTCAATTATGCAAAATACACTATAATGGATGAATATTATAAATAGCAATCCTAAGCTTTAATGTTGGGTCAAGCATATTCCTCTTGTGGGGAGTGTGGAAACTTCTTATTAGAGTTCATTGCATTTGTTTGCTTTTTCTTAAGTAATATGTTTGTTGACACGAATTATAGAAATCATTTCAATTTATTGATAATTTCACTGCATTTTGACTGGTGAGAAAAACATAATGTTTGAATTTGTTAATTGAACAAAAATACAAGCAATGGACTCAATTGTATAAAATACACTTTAGTGGATGAATATTATAAATAGCAATCCTAAGCTTTAATGTTGGGTTAAGCATATTCCTCTTGAGGGGAGTGCGGAAACTTCTTATTAGAGTTCATTGCATTTGCTTTTTCTTAAATAATATGTTTGTTGACATGAATTATAGAAATCATTTCAATTTATTGTTAATTTCACTGCATTTTGAATGCTGAGAAAAACATAATGTTTGAATTTGTTAATTGAACAAAAATACAAGTAATGGACTCAATTGTATAAAATACACTTTAGTAGATGAATATTATAAATAGCAATCCTAAGCTTTAATGTTGGGTCCAGCATATTCCTCTTGAGGGGAGTGGTGAAACTTCTCATTATAGTCCATTGCATTTGATTTTTCATAAGTAATATGTTTCTACACTAAAATTCTATAAATCCTTTCAACTTGGATTATGGAAAAGGAGAAAATTAAAAAAAAAATGGAAAAATTTAAATTTAATTGATTATTTGCAATGCATAAATCCCTCAAAAGGTTTAAAATTCAAAGAGTTGAAAAAATACAATGTTTTGATTTTTCAATTTATGGTTAATCCCACTTAATTTCGAATGGTGAGAAAAACATAATGTTTGAATTTGTTAATTGAACAAAAATTCAAGTAATAGACTGAATTGTATAAAATACACTTTAGTAGATGAATATTATAAATAGCGATCCTAAGTTTTAATACAGGGTCAAGCATATTGCTTGTTGTTCCCACAGCCTTGTATGGGTTGTAATTGTTGTCAACTAGGGTTAAGTGTGCAAGAGAGTAAAGTCATATGGAAGGGCAGTAAAGTCACATGGAAGGGCAAGAAAGTAAATCTGCCGCGTAAGGGCAAGAACGTAAATCCGCCATGTAAGCCCTATTAGGGTTTTATGGAAGAGAGTATATAAAGGCCTTGGAAGACAAAACTAGGGCAGAGGGCCAACACAATTGAATAAACAGCAACCCTACAGCAACCGGCCAAAAGGAAGAGAGAGCAGAACAGCAAGAGATCAGAAACAACACCACCAGGAGAGCAAACCAGAAACGTCACTACCGGGAGAGCAAACCAGAACGTGCAACCTCCTGCAAGCAAACCAGAAACACGTCCTGCAAGCAAACCAGAAACACGTCCTGCAAGCAAACCAGAAACACATCCTGCAGGCAAACCAGAAACGCCTCCTGCAAGCAAACCAGAAACACATCCTGCAACCAAACCAGAAACGCACAACCAGCAAGAGGAGAAATAAGAAACAGACCACCCGGAAGAGAAGACAGCAGACCTGGTATCCGTGAGACCACCCGGAAGAGAAGACAGTAGACTAGAAGCGTGAGGCAGGGCAAGAGACGTGAACCAGAAAAACCAGTAGTGTAAGGCAGGCCAAGAGACGTGAAACAGCAGACCAGGAGCGTGAGACCAGAACGTGCAACGGCGTGACTGATCAGAAGCGTGGGGCAGGCCGTGAGACGTGAAACGGCAGACCAGAAGCTTGAGTGCAAGCTGTGAAACCTTGAGACGGTGAAAGCAGGAGCTGTGTGAGACAACCTAGAGAAGGAATTTGGCGAAGCATCGGAAAGAACTCAACGTATTTCTAGATTTCTTCAAGAGAGGTTAGAGAGCGTTGCGGTGAACTTCTAAGCGGCAGTGGAGCAGCCTTTCAATTCAACAGAGGCAAGACAAGCTAGACGAAGCGTAGACACAGTAAGTGACACTCTTTGTATTGTACTTGCTTAGTAATTGCAATAGTGAAAGGAGCAGAAGATTAAGACATCCATTGTAACTGGAATTCTCAAGTATAGTGGATAGTCTCGGTAAGGGAGAGTCCCTACCACCGTGGATGTACGTCACGTTGACGGAACCACGTAAATCTCGTGTGTCCTTAATTTGCTTTACGTTCTGTGTTTTGAATTGAGTTGTGAACGCAGCTAAAGTATCAGCCAACCCATAACCTAACGAAGACCTAAACAAGAACATCCGAATTGTCTATTAGGCAAGGTGTCTGAAAGGTGACTTTGGGGACTATTGTGATTAGTAGGTAGCAATAGATCTACCTTAGTCAAATCTGAGAAAGAGTTCGCTTTTAAGAAGAGATTGAAGTTGTTCACTTTCCTGCGAATTGTGAATTGTGGTGATACTGATTCACCCCCCCTCTCAGTATCACAAACTAGTAGATCCTAGGGTGAAGTTGGGAACTTCAATTGGTATCAGAGCACAGGTTCACCAGGATAAAGCTTAACAGCTTGGTGTACTAGTTTGAAGAGCTCCAGAAGTTTTAACTTGTTTAGCATACTGAGAAATGGACGCCGGTACCAACACCAGCACTACTTACAGCAAGAAGGTTCCAATCTTCAACGGAACCAACTACCATATGTGGAGAGCGAGAATGCAGGTGGTATTTGCAACCATGGGCATGAACGTGGTGAAATCTGTACAGGAGGGTTTTGAGCCTCCAGAAGAAGGTAAAGATCCAACCCCAGAGGAATTAAGACAGTTTGAGATAAATGGGAAGGCCTCAAATGTCATCATTTCAGCATTGACAGATGCTGAATATGCTAAAGTTATGGACTGCAAATCTGCCAAGGAGATATGGGACAGATTGCAGAAAGTCTATGAAGGTGATGGCAGAATGAAGGAGGCCAAGCTTCAAGTTTTCAAGGAGAGATATGAATCTCTCAGAATGCAGAAAAATGAGACAGTCCAAGAGTTCTTCACCAGGGTTATTGATGCTGTAAACGATCTTAGAAGTCATGGGAAGAACAAGAAGGACTCATCTATTGTGAAGAAAATTCTGAGAATTCTGCCTGAGAGGTTTGCCTCAAAGGTGGCAGCCATAGAGGAGAGTAGAGATCTCAATTCCATGTCTCTGCATGATCTCCAATGCAATCTCATTGCATATGAGATGAGAATAAAGTCAACTGAGAGCTCCTCAACGTCAAAGGTATCAAAGGAGGCAGCTTTCAAAGCTATGAAACACTTGAAGATAAAAGAAGAGGAAGAATCATCCAGCGAGAATGATGATGATGATGAGGAAGAAAGTGAAGGTGAAGTGTTGGCATACTTCACAAGGAAATTCAAAAGGGGGTCTAAGAAGGGAAAAGGACAGTTGTCCTTGAGATGTTATCGTTGTGGACAGACTGGACACTTTGCTTCTCAGTGCAAAGTGAAACTTGATGATGAAGATGAGGATGGTGATGATGAGCAGAATTCAAAATGGAGAAGACCATCATTCAAGTCAAGGAAGTCCAGCAAGAAGACTGCTAGCCCACAGAAGAAGAAGAGAGGCTCATTCAAGAGTTATGTGAGCCAGACAAAAGAAGCCGATGAGGAGGAAGATGTAGACTCATCAGATGAGCATGCCTTTATGGCATCAACTCAAGGTGGTAGTTCAACCTCTGAAGAGGAAGAGGAGGTTGATGAAGAAGAACCAGATTTTGAAGCTGAGTTGGAAGCAGCTTCAAAGGAGATAATCAGAAGGGGCAGAACCATAAGAAGGTTAGAGGCCCACATAAAACAAGTTGAAGCAAAGTCTGAGGAAGCTGAAAGTCAAAAGGATGAAATAAGGGCTGAACATATTGACTTGAAGAGAAGATTTGAAGAACATATCAAAATATGTGAAGACCTTACTATGGAGCTTGGCTCAAGGACTTCAACAATTGAAGAAATGGAGATAGAGTTGCTGAGACTTCAGCAACAACTCAAAAGGAGTGAAGAGAACGTGCAGAAGCTTGAAATGATAGGAGAAACAAGTTCTGCAAGAGAAAAGAAGAATGAAGAGAAAGTGCAGCAATCTGAGGCTGCATTGCCTAAAGATAATAAGAATGTGCCACAGAAGTTGAAAGAGAAGGTTGTGACTCAGGAGAAGATAGCTGAGAATAAAGAGGATTTGAAGAAGCAACCTAGGGTGGCAAACAAAAATGAAGAAAAGAAGATCAGCCAGCAAAGGGCTATGGCTGAACAGAAGAAGGAGAAAAAGGTAGCTGAAATGAAAGCCACACAAGCAAAGAAGCCAGCCACGTTGCCTACACAGCAAGTAATGAACAAAAGAAAACAAGCTGTGATTAGACCCAAGAAGAGGCAGTTTCAAGGTCACTGTCTTTATTGTGGAGTTTGGGGTCATAAGGCAAGTAACTGCTGGTGGAGAAGGCTAGTATATGTCTCCAACTTGAGAAGATACGATGCTGCATACAGGGGGAGACAATACAAAATTCAGAGGAGAACACCTGTCGTGAGTTCTTGCACATACTGTAAAAAGCAAGGACACACTGACAAGGATTGTTGGTGGAAGCCCAAACCAGTGGTTTCAAAGAACAAGTTTGCTATATTGGGAGACTTGGAGCAGTGTGAAAGGTGTGGGCAAGATGGCCATAATGCCAAGAGATGCATGACACTTCTCCTTGAGCAAGAGAAGGCACTCAATGGCATAGTGAAAACAAGCGGTGTAGTCAAAGCTGAGAAAAAGGAGAAAGCTATCTTCCAGCCAATTCAAAAGAAGGAATATAAAGCTAAAAGGGAGGTGGCTAATATAGCTGAAATTGCACTCAAAGCTGACTACAAGGATAAGCAGTGGATCCTTGACAGTGGATGCACTTCACACATGACGGGAGACAAGAGTAAATTGTCAAAGCTAAACAAGTCAAGAGAAGGCAGAGTCAAGTTTGGCAATGATGATTCACTCAACATCAGTGGTCAAGGGTCAGTAAATATTGGAAAAGGAAAGCTGAAAGATGTTCTGCATGTTGAAGGACTTAGATATAATCTAGCATCTGTCAGCCAACTATGCAATGAAGACCATAAAGTGATATTCACAAAAACAGGTTGCCAAGTAAAGAGTAAAGAAGGCAATACTATTGCAGCTGGGAAAAGAACAGCTGGAAATTTATATGTAATTGATGAGGACAAGACAAACAGCTGTTTACTTACAAAAGAAGACGAAAATCAACTCTGGCATCGGCGGCTGGGACACTTAACACAGAAGAACATGAGGAAGCTGACCATTACTCATGCAATCAGAGACATTCCAGACCTTAAGAGAGAGAGGGAGTATGTCTGCTCAGCATGCTCTAAAGGAAAACAGGTCAGAAAGCAGTATAAGACCAAAGAGGTTAGTTCTGAAGCAGTGCTTGACATTGTACATACTGATTTGTGTGGGCCGATGAGAACAAAAGGGTTGAATGGTGAGAGGTACTTCATCTTGTTTGTTGATGATTATTCTAGAAGGACTTGCATCATGCACCTCACACATAAGTCAGAAGTTTTGAAATGCTTCAAGAGATACAGAAGATTGGCTGAAAATGAGAGTGGGAAGAAGACAACAGCCAAGTATCTTAGAATCTTTGGCAGCCCATGTTTTGTGAAGAACAAGGAGCAAAACTTGGGAAAATTCCATGCTAGGTCAGATGAAGGCATCTTTGTGGGATACTCAGCAAAGACAAAAGGTTACAGAGTTTTTCTGCATAAACTGGGAAAAGTGGTCACTTCCAGTGATGTGAGAATAGATGAAAACTGGAAAACAACGCATAATGGAGAAGCTGAGGATAGTGAAGAAGATGACTTCAAGATAGATGAAGAATCTGACCAACATGAAGAAGTGGGAAAAGAAGTAAGTTCAAACTCAGAGAAGAGTGAGTCTGAAGATGAAGAAGGAGATCCTCTTGCAACTAAGATTGTGCAAGAAAGAAAGACAAAGAAAATGTGGACCAGTGCTCATCAAGAAAATCAGATCATAGGTGACCCATCAGCAGGAGTTACAACAAGAAGAAGAATTGTGGGAGCTACTACTTTACTCTCACAAGTTAAACCTAAATCTGTTGAAGAGGCTACACAAGATCTAACTAAATCTCTGTCCACAGATCTATTTGAAAAGCACAGAATGAGTCTCTCTGTGCAAATGCCTCCTCAAGCCTGAAAATCAGGTGAATCCTCCATCTCTACTTTGCGAGTTTTTCAGATTTGTAATTAGTTGGCAAAGGGGGAGAGAAATAACAATGCAGGGGGAGCTGTTAAGGAAGGGGGAGTGCATATTTAGGGGGAGTTGTAATCCATCTGCTTCTGGATTGTTACTCCAAGAAGATTATGAAAGACTGCTGCATAATGGCTTTTGTTATGAATGTTGCCAACAATTACAAAGGGGGAGATTGTTGTTCCCACAGCCTTGTATGGGTTGTAATTGTTGTCAACTAGGGTTAAGTGTGCAAGAGAGTAAAGTCATATGGAAGGGCAGTAAAGTCACATGGAAGGGCAAGAAAGTAAATCTGCCGCGTAAGGGCAAGAACGTAAATCCGCCATGTAAGCCCTATTAGGGTTTTATGGAAGAGAGTATATAAAGGCCTTGGAAGACAAAACTAGGGCAGAGGGCTAACACAATTGAATAAACAGCAACCCTACAGCAACCGGCCAAAAGGAAGAGAGAGCAGAACAGCAAGAGATCAGAAACAACACCACCAGGAGAGCAAACCAGAAACGTCACTACCGGGAGAGCAAACCAGAACGTGCAACCTCCTGCAAGCAAACCAGAAACACGTCCTGCAAGCAAACCAGAAACACGTCCTGCAAGCAAACCAGAAACACATCCTGCAGGCAAACCAGAAACGCCTCCTGCAAGCAAACCAGAAACACATCCTGCAACCAAACCAGAAACGCACAACCAGCAAGAGGAGAAATAAGAAACAGACCACCCGGAAGAGAAGACAGCAGACCTGGTATCCGTGAGACCACCCGGAAGAGAAGACAGCAGACTAGAAGCGTGAGGCAGGGCAAGAGACGTGAACCAGAAAAACCAGTAGTGTAAGGCAGGCCAAGAGACGTGAAACAGCAGACCAGGAGCGTGAGACCAGAACGTGCAACGGCGTGACTGATCAGAAGCGTGGGGCAGGCCGTGAGACGTGAAACGGCAGACCAGAAGCTTGAGTGCAAGCTGTGAAACCTTGAGACGGTGAAAGCAGGAGCTGTGTGAGACAACCTAGAGAAGGAATTTGGCGAAGCATCGGAAAGAACTCAACGTATTTCTAGATTTCTTCAAGAGAGGTTAGAGAGCGTTGCGGTGAACTTCTAAGCGGCAGTGGAGCAGCCTTTCAATTCAACAGAGGCAAGACAAGCTAGACGAAGGGTAGACACAGTAAGTGACACTCTTTGTATTGTACTTGCTTAGTAATTGCAATAGTGAAAGGAGCAGAAGATTAAGACATCCATTGTAACTGGAATTCTCAAGTATAGTGGATAGTCTCGGTAAGGGAGAGTCCCTACCACCGTGAATGTACGTCACGTTGACGGAACCACGTAAATCTCGTGTGTCCTTAATTTGCTTTACGTTCTGTGTTTTGAATTGAGTTGTGAACGCAGCTAAAGTATCAGCCAACCCATAACCTAACGAAGACCTAAACAAGAACATCCGAATTGTCTATTAGGCAAGGTGTCTGAAAGGTGACTTTGGGGACTATTGTGATTAGTAGGTAGCAATAGATCTACCTTAGTCGAATCTGAGAAAGAGTTCGCTTTTAAGAAGAGATTGAAGTTGTTCACTTTCCTGCGAATTGTGAATTGTGGTGATACTGATTCACCCCCCCTCTCAGTATCACAAACTAGTAGATCCTAGGGTGAAGTTGGGAACTTCATTGCTCTTGAGGGCAGTGGGGAAACTTCTTATTAGAGTCCATTGCATTTGCTTTTTCTTAAGTAATATGTTTGTGGAATTGAAGTATACAAATCATTTCAACTTGCATTATGGCAAACAAGGCAATTAAAAAAATTACAAAATTTAAATTTAACTAATTATAAACAATGTATAAATCTCTATATGAGTTTAAAATTCAAAAAGTTGAAAAAAAAAAGAACAATGTTTTGAGTTTTCAATTTAATGTTTATCCCACTACATTTTGAATGGTGAGAAAAATATAAGATTTGAATTTGTTGATTAAACAAAAATACAAGTAATAGACTCAATTGTGCAAAATACGCTATAATGGATGAATATTATAAATAGCAAACTTAAGCTTTAATGTTGGGTTAAGCATATTCCTCTTGTAGGGAGTGCGGAAACATCTTATTAGAGTTCATTGTATTTGCTTGCTTTTTCTTAAGTAATATGTTTGTTGACATGAATTATAGAAATCATTTCAATTTATTGTTAATTGCATTGCATTTTGAATGCTAAGAAAAACATAATGTTTGAATTTGTAAATTTAACAAAAATACAAGTAATGGACCCAATCGTATAAAATACACTTTATGGATGAATATTATAAATAGCAATCCTAAGCTTTAATGATGGTTCAAGCATATTCCTCTTGAGGGTAGTGCGAAAACTTCTTATTAGAGTTCATTGCATTTACTTTTTCTTAAGTAATATGTTTATTGACATGAATTATAGAAATCATTTCAATTTATTGTTAATTTCACTGCATTTTGAATGCTGAGAAAAACATAATGTTTGAATTTGTTAATTGAACAAAAATACAAGTAATGGACTCAATTGTATAAAATACACTTTAGTGGATGAATATTATAAATAGCAATCCTAAGCTTTAATGTTGGGTCCAACATAATCCTCTTGAGGGGAGTGGTGAAACTTCTCATTATAGTTCATTGCTTTGATTTTTCATAAGTAATATGTTTCTATACTAAAATTCTATAAATCATTTCAACTTGGATTATGGAAAAGGAGAAAATTAAAAAAATGGAAAAATTTAAATTTAATTGATTATTTGCAATGCTTAAATCCCTCAAAAGGTTTAAAATTCAAAGAGTTGAAAAAATACAATGTTTTGATTTTTCAATTTATTGTTAATACCACTCAATTTCGAATGGTGAGAAAAACATAATGTTTGAATTTGTTAATTGAACAAAAATTCAAGTATTCAAGTAATAGATTGAATTGTATAAAATACACTTTAGTGGATGAATATTATAAATAACAATCCTAAACTTTAATGTTAGGTCAAGCATATTCCTCTTGTGGGGAGTGGGGAAACTTCTTATTAAAATCCATTGCATTTGCTTTTTCTTAAGTAATATGTTTGTTGACTCGAATTATATAAATCATTTCAACTTGCATTGTGGCAAAAGAGGCAATTAAAAAATTTACAAAATTTAAATTCAAATAATTATTAACAATGCATAAATCCCTATAAGTTTTGAAAATTCAAAAAGTTGAAAAAATACAATGTTTTGACTTTTTAATTTACTATTAATCCCACTGCATTTTGAATGGTGAAAAAAACATAATATCTGAATTTGTTAGTTGAACAAAAATACAAGTAATAGACTTAATTGTATAAAATACACTTTAGTGGATGAATATTATAAATAGCAATCCTATGTTTTAATGTTGGGTCAACCATATTGCACTTGAGGGGAATGGGGAAACTTCTTATTGAAGTCCATTGCATTCACTTTTTCTTAAGTAATATGTTTGTCGACTCGAATTATATCAATAATTTCCACTTGCATTGTGCCAAATGAGGCAATTAAGAAAATTACAAAATTTAAATTTAATTAATTTTTGCCAATACATAAATCCCCACAAGTTTTTAAAATTCAAAAAGTTGAAAAAATACAATATTTTGATTTCTCAATTTATTGTTTATCCCACTACATTTTGAATGTTGAGCAAAATATAATATTTGAATTTGTTAATTGAACAAAAATATAAGTAATGAACTCAGTTGTACAAAATAGATTTTAGTGGATGAATATTATAAATAGCAATCCAAAACCTTAATGTTGGGTCAAGCATATTGCACTTTAAGGGAGTGGGAAATCTCTTATTAGAGTCCATTATATTTGATTTTTCATAAGTAATATGTTTATTGACTTGAATTATATAAATAATTTCAACTTGCATTGCGACAAAAAAGGCGATTAAAAAAATTACAAAATTTAAATTTAACTAATTATTAACAATACATAAATTCCTATAAGTTTTTATAATTTAGAAAGTTGAAAAAATATAATGTTTTGATTTTTCAATTTATTGTTAATCCTACATGTTTTGATTCTGGATCTGTCGTTTAATGGGGAAAATTAAAGTTGTTTCGAGAAAAAATTCCCGGAGTGCCCCGTGGTACTGCAACATTAGCCAAATTTGTTTAAGATGAAATGGACAGGCATTTTTATTTATTTATTTATTTTATTTTACGATCATTTTCCTGGGGGATTGACCTGCTTTAACGATCTCACGAACAATGAAATGGACATTGCAACATGGGACATTTGATTAAACGCAATCGCAAACATACATGTATGGACACACATATTCATGTATATATTATTATCTCAATTTATGGGAGGAGGTTAACGCTCGCATGCAGTTGCTGGGATAAAGCCAAAATTCTGCGCTGGAGTTGTAGCTATCAATGGATAATGACCTTAATAATTCAAAACCAACGGGCATGACCTATATATACCGTCGTGCCAATTTCAATGGCGGATGT
Source organism: Bruguiera gymnorhiza (assembly GCA_020883675.1). Taxonomy (NCBI): domain Eukaryota; kingdom Viridiplantae; phylum Streptophyta; class Magnoliopsida; order Malpighiales; family Rhizophoraceae; genus Bruguiera; species Bruguiera gymnorhiza. The sequence goes on along the minus strand of JAIRCJ010000288.1, from coordinate 257,316 downwards.
TTGTTTACTCAGATCTTAGAAGCTACACCTGCAAGACTCTGATTGTGTTGACATGCACAGTAATTAATGATCATCCTTCCCGTTAATTCGCATTATTATTATTGTTATTATCATAGTAAACAATGATTTATTAAATGGTTCTTACAAGAAGGCACTTAGAATTTTTTATTTATTAAAACTTCATACTAGAATCAATTTTTAGTACTGTGAAATGGTATTCTTCCATGCACTATTAAGAATATATTTGTCGACTCGAATTATATAAATCTTTTCAACTTGCATTGTGGCAAAGGAGGCAATTAAAAATATTACAAAATTTAAATTTAACTAATTATTGAGAATGCATAAATTCTTATAGGTTTTTAAAATTCAAAAAGTTGAAAAAATAAAATATTTTGATTTTTCAATATTGTTAATCTCACTGCATTTTGAATAGTGAGAAAAATATAATATTTGAATTTGTTAATTGAACAACAATACAAGTAATAGACTCAATTATATAAAATACATTTTAGTGGATGAATATTATAAAAAGCAATCCTAAGTTTTAATGTTGGGTCAAGCATATTACTGTTGAGGGAAGTAAGGAAACTTCTTATTAGATCCCATTGCATTTGATTTTTTATAATTAATATGTTTTTTTGACTAAAATTGTATAAATCATTTCAACTTGCATTATGGCGAAGGAGATAGTGAAAAAAATAATAAAATTTAAATTAAACTGATTATTAATAATGAATAAATTCCTCAAAAGTGTTTAAAATTCAAAAAGTTGAAAAAATACAATGTTTTAATTTTTCAATTTCTTGTTAATCCCACTGCATTTTGAATGGTGAAAAAACATAATATTTGAATTTTTTTAATTGAACAAAAATACAAGTAATAGACTCAATTGTATAAAATACAATTTAGTAGATAAATATTATAAATAGGAATCCTAAACTTTAATGTTGGGTCTATAATATTACTCTTGAGGGAAGTGGGGAAACTTCTTATTAGAGTCCATTGCATTTGCTTTTTCTTAAGAATATGCTTGTTGACTCAAATTGCATAAATCTTTTCAACTTGCATTGTGGCAAAGGAGGAAATTAAAAAAATTACAAAACTTAAATTCAACTAATTATTGACAACACATAAATCCCTATAGGTTTTTAAAATTGAAAAAGCTGAAAAAATACGATAATTTGATTTTTCTATTTATTGTTAATCTCACTACATTTTGAATGGTGAGAAAAATATAATATTTGAATTTGTGAATTGAACAAAAATACAAGTAATGGACTCAATTGTACAAAATATAATTCAGTGGATGAATATTATAAATAGCAATCTTAAGTTTTAATGTTGGGTCAAGCATATTACTGTTGAGGGAAGTGGGGAAACTTTTTATTAGAGCATATTGCATTTGATTTTTCATAAGTAATATGTTTTTTGACTAAAATTGTATAAATCATTTCAAGTTGCATTATGTCAAAGGGGACAATTAAAAAAATAACAAAATTTAAATTCAACTGATTATTAACAATGCATAAATCCCTCAAAGAGTTTCAAATTCAAAAAATTGAAAAAATACAATGTTTGAATTTTTCAATTTATTATTAATGGTGAGAAAAACATAATATTTGAATTTTTTAATTGAACAAAAATACAAGTAATGGACTCAATTTTATAAAATACACGTTAGTTGATGAATATTATAAATAGGAATCCTGAGCTTTAATGTTGGGTTTAGCATATTACTCTTGAGGGGAGTAGGGAAACTTCTTATTTGAGTCCATTGCATTTTCCTTTTCTTAAAAATATGTTTGTTGACTCAACTTATATACATGTTTTCAACTTGCATTGTGGCAAAGGAGGCAATTAAAAAAATTACAAAATTTAAATTCAACTAATTATTGACAATGCATAAATCACTACAGGTTTTTAAAATTCAAAAAGTTGAAAAATACAATGTTTTGCTTTTTCAATTTATTGTTAATCTCACTACATTTTGAATGGTGAGAAAAGCAAAATATTTGAATTTGTTAATTGAACAAAAATACAAGTAATTGACTCAACCGTACAAAATACACTTTAGTGGATTAATATTATGTATAGTAATCCTAAGTTTTAATGTTCGGTCAAGCTTATTACTGTTGAGGGAAGTAGGGAAACTTCTTATTAGAGCCCATTGCATTTGATTTTTCATAAGGAATATGTTTTTTGATTAAAATTGTATAAATCATTTCAACTTGCATTATGGCAAAGCGGAGAATTAAAAAAATAACAAAATTTAAATTCAACTGATTATTAACAATACATAAATCCCTCAAAGAGTTTAAAATTCAAAAAGTTGAAAGAATACAATATTTGAATTTTTCAATTTATTGTTATTCCCACAGCATTGTTAATGGTGAGAAAAACATAATATTTGAATTTTTTAATTGAACAAAAATACAAGTAATGGACTCAAGTGTATAAAATACACTTTAGTGGATGAATATTATAAATAGTAATCCTAAACTTTAATGTTGAGTCAAGCATATTACTCTTGAGGGGAGTGGGGAAACTTCGTATTAAAGTTCATTGCATTTATTTTTTCTTAAGGAATATGTTTGTGGACTCGAATTATATAAATCATTTCAACTTACATTTTGTTTTTTCAATTTATTGTTAATCCCACTACATTTTGAATGGTGAGAAAAATATAATATTTAAATTTGTTAATTGAACAAAAATACAAGTAATGGACTCAGTTGTACAAAATAGACTTTAGTGGATGAATATTATAATAGCAATCCAAAACCTTAATGTTAGGTCAAGCATATTGCACTTTAAGGGAGTGGGAAACCTCTTATTAGAGTCCATTGCATTTGATTTTTCATAAGTAATATGTTTGTTGACTTAAATTATATAAATAATTTCAACTTGCGTTGGGGCAACTGAGGCGATTAAAAAAATTACAAAATTTAAATTTAACTAATTATTAACAATACATAAATCCCTATAAGTTTTTATAATTCAGAAAGTTGAAAAAATATAATGTTTTGATTTTTCAATTTATTGTTAATCCCACTGCATTTTGAATGGTGAGAAAAACATAATATTTAAATTTGTTAATTGAACAAAAATACAAGTAATGGACTCAGTTGTACAAAATAGATTTTAGTGGATGAATATTATAAATAGCAATCCAAAACCTTAATGTTGGGTCAAACATATTGCACTTTAGGGGAGTGGAAACCTCTTATTAGAGTTCATTGCATTTGATTTTTCATAAGTAATATGTTTGTTGACTTGAATTATATAAATAATTTCAACTTGCATTGGGGCAAAGGAGGTGATGAAAGAAATTACAAAATTTAAATTTAACTAATTATTGACAATGCATAAATCCCTATAAGTTTTTATAATTCAGAAAGTTGAAAAAAATGCAATGTTTTGATTTTTCAATTTATTGTTAATCCCACTGCATTTTGAATGATGAGAAAAACATAATATTTGAATTTGTTAATTGAACAAAAATACAAGTAATGGACTCAATTGTATAAAATACACTTTAGTGGATAAATATTATAAATAACAATCCTAAGCATTAATGTCAAGTCAAGCATATTACTCTTGAGGGGAGTGCAGAAACTTCTTATTAGAGTCCATTGCATTTGCTTTTTCATAAGTAATATGTTTGTCGACTCGAATTATATAAATCATTTCAACTTGCATTGTGGCAAAGAAGTCAATTAAAAAAATTACAAAATTTAAACTTAACTAATTATTGACAATGCATAAATCCCTATAAGTTTTGAAAATTCAAAAAGTTGAAAAAATACAATGTTTTGATTTTTCAATTTATTGTTAATGCCACTGCATTTGGAATGGTGAGAAAAATATAATATCTGAATTTGTTAATTGAACAAAAATACAAGTAATGGACTCAATTGGACAAAATACACTTTAATGGATGAATATTATAAATAGCAATCCTAGGCTTTAATGTTGGATCAAGCATATTGCTCTTGAGAGAACTGAGGAAACTTCTTAGTAAAGTCCATTGCATTTGACTTTTCATAAGTAATATGTTTCTACACTACAATTCTATAAATCATTTCAACTTGCATTATGGCAAAGGAGACAATTAAAAAAATGGCAAAATTTATATCCAACTAATTATTTACAATGCATAAATCCCTCAAAGAATTTAAAATTCAAAATGTTGAAAAAATATAATTTTTTGATTTTTCAATTTATAGTTAATCCCACTGAATTTTGAATGGTGAGAAAAACATAATGTTTGAATTTGTTAACTGGAAAAAATACATGTAATGGACACAATTGTATAAAATATATTTTAGTGGATGAATATTATAAATAGCAATCCTAAGGTTTAATGTTGGGTCAAGTATATTGCTTTTGAGGGGAGTGGGGAAACTTCTTATTGGAGTCCATTGCATTTGCTTTTTCTTAAGTAATATGTTTGTAGACTCTAATTATACAAATCATTTCAACTTGTATTGTGGCAAACAAGGCAATTAAAAAAATTACAAAATTTAAATTCAACTAATTATTGACAATGCATAAATCCCTATAAATCTTTAAAATTCAAAAAGTTGATAAAATGCAATGTTTTGATTTTTCAATTTATTCTTAATCCCACTACATTTTTTGAATGGTGGGAAAAATATAATATTTGAATTTGTTAATTGAACAAAAATATGAATAATGGACTCAATTGTATAAAATACACTTTAATGGATGAATATTATAAATAGCAATCCTAAGCTTTAATGTTGGGTCAAGCATATTACTCTTGAGGGGAGTGGGGAAACTTCTTATTAGAGTCCATTGCATTTGATTTTTCATAAGTAATATATTTGTAGGCTCAAATTCTATAAATCATTTCAACTTGCCTTGTGGTAAAGGAGACAGTTAAAAAGATGACAAAATTTAAATTTAACTAATTATTAATAATGCATAAATCCCTTAAAGTGTTTAAAATTCAAAAAGCTGAAAAAATACAATGTTTTGGTTTTCAATTTATTGTTAATCCCACAGTATTTTGAATTGTGAGAAAAATATAATATTTGAATTTGTTAATTGAACAAAAATACAAGCAATGGACTCAATTGTATAAAATACACTTTAGTGGATGAATATTATAAATAGCAATCCTAAGCTTTAATGTTGAGTCAAGCATATTACTCTTGAGGGGAGTGGGAAAATTTCTTATTAAAGTCCATTGCATTTGCTTTTTATTAAGTAATATCTTTGTAGAGTCGAATTATACACATCATTTCAACTTGCATTGTGGCAAAGGAGGTAATTAAAAAAATTTTGAAACTTAAATTCAAATAATTTTTGACAATGCATAAATCCCTACAAGTTTTTAAAATTCAAAAAGTTGAAAAAATACAATGTTTTGATTTTTCAATTTATTGTTAATCCCACTACATTTTTAATGGTGAGAAAAACATAATATTTGAATTTTTTAATTGAACAAAACTACAAGTAATGGACTCAATTGTACAAAATACACTTTAGTGGATGAATATTATAAATAGCAATCCTAAGTTTTAATGTTGGGTCAAGCATATTGCTCTGGAGAGGAGTGGGAAAACTCCTTATTAGAGTCCATTGCATTTGATTTTTCATAAGTAATATGTTTGTAAGCTGAAATTCTATAAATCATTTCAACTTGTCTTGTGGCATAGGAACCAGTTAAAAAGATGACAAAATTTAAATTCAACTGATTATTAATAATGCACAAATCCCTCAAAGTGTTTAAAATTTAAAAAGATGAAAAAATACAATGTTTTGATTTTCAATTTATTGTTAATCCCACAGCATTTTGAATAGTGAGAAAAATATAATATTTGAATTTGTTAATTGAACAAAAATACAAGTAATGGACTCAATTGTATGAAATACACTTTAGTGGATGAATATTATAAATAACAATCCTAAGCTTTAATGTTGAGTCAATCATATTACTCTTGAGTGGAGTGGGGAAACTTCTTATTAGGGTCTATTGCATTTGCTTTTTCTTAAGTAATATATTTGTCAACACGAGTTATAGAAATCATTTCAACTTGCATTATGGCAAAGGAGGCAATTAAAAATATTTTGAAACTTAAATTCAAATAATTTTTGACAATGCATAAATCCCTACAAGTTTTTAAAATTCAAAAAGTTGAAAAAATACAATGTTTTCATTTTTCAATTTATTGTTAATCCCACTACATTTTTAATGGTGAGAAAAACATAATATTTGAATTTTTTAATTGAACAAAACTACAAGTAATGGACTCAATTGTACAAAATATACTTTAGTGAATGAATTTTATAAATAGCAATCTTAAGCTTTAATGTTGAGTCAAGCATATTACTCTTGAGTGGAGTGGGGAAACTTCTTATTAGGGTCCATTGCATTTGCTTTTTCTTAAGTAATATATTTGTCGACACAAATTATAGAAATCATTTCAACTTGCGTTGTGGAAAGGAGGCAATTGGAAAAATTACGAAATTTAAATTGCACTAATTATTGACAATCGATAAATCCCTATTTGTTTTTAAATTCCAAAAAGTTGAAAAAATAGAATGTTTTGATTTTTTTAATTTATTGTTAATCCCACTACATTTTGAATGGTGAGAAAAACATTATATTTGAATTTTTAATTGAACAAAAATACAAGTAATGGTCTCAATTGTACAAAATATAATTTAGTGGATGAATATTATAAATAGCAATCCTAAGCTTTCACGTTGGGTCAAGCATATTACTCTTGAGGGGAGTGCGGAAACTTTCTATTAGAGTCCATTATATTTGCTTTTTCTTAAGAATATTTGAATTTGTTAACTGGACAAAAATACATGTAATGGACACAATTGTATAAAATATATTTTAGTGGGTGAATATTATAAAAAGCAATCGTAGACTTTAATGTTGGGTCAAGCATATTACTCTTGAGGGAAGTGGGGAAACTTCTTATTAGAGCCCATTGCATTTGATTTTTTATAAGTAATATGTTTTTTTGACTAAAATTTTATAAATCATTTCAACTTGCATTATGGCAAAGGGGACAATGAAAAAAATAACAAAATTTAAATTCAACTAATTATTAATAATGTATAAATCCCTCAAAGTGTTTAAAATTCAAAAAGTTGAAAAAATACGATATTTTAATTTTTCAATTTATTGTTAATCCCACTGCATTTTGAATGGTGAGATAAACATAATATTTGAATTTTTTAATTGAACAAAAATACAAGTAATGGACTCAATTATATAAAATACACTTTAGTGGATGAATATTATAAACAAGAATCCTAAACTTTAATGTTGGGTCTAGAATATTACTCTTGAGGGAAGTGGGGAAACTTCTTATTAGAGTCCATTGCATTTGCTTTTTCTTAAGAATATGTTTGTCGACTCAAATTATATAAATCTTTTCAACTTGCATTGGGCAAAGGAGGCAATTAAAAAAATTAAAAAATTTAAATTCAACAAATTATTGACAACACATAAATCCAAAGGTTTTTAAAATTCTAAAAGCTGAAAAAATACAATATTTTGATTTTTCTATTTATTGTTAATCTCACTGCATTTTAAATGGTGAGAAAAGCATGATATTTAAATTTGTTAATTGAACAAAAATACAGGTAATGAACTCAATTGTACAAAATACACTTTAGTCGATGAATATTATAAATAGCAATCCTAAGCTTTAATGTTGGGTCAAGCATATTACTGTTGAGGGAAGTGGGGAAACTTCTTATTAGAGCCCATTGCATTTGATTTTTCATAAGTAATATGTTTTTTTGACTAAAATTGTATAAATCATTTCAAGTTGCATTATGGCAAAGGGAACAATTAAAAAAATAACAAAATTTAAATTCAACTGATTATTAATAGTGCATAAATCCCTCAAAGAGTTTCAAATTCAAAAAGTTGAAAAAATACAATGTTTGAATTTTCAATTTATTGTTAATCCCACAACATTTTGAATGGTGAGAAAAATATAATATTTGAATTTTTTAATTGAACAAAAATACAAGTAATGGACTCAATTGTATAAAATACACTTTAGTGGATGGATATTATAAATAGGAATGCTAAGCTTTAATGTTGGGTCTAGCATATTATCCTTGAGGGGAGTGGGGAAACTTCTTATTTGTGTCCATTGCATTTGCTTTTTCTTAAAAATATGTTTGTCGACTTGAATTATATAAATCTTTTCAACTTCCATTGGGGCAAAGGAGGCAATTAAAAAATTACAAAATTTAAATTCAACTAATTGTTGACAATGCATAAATCGCTACAGGTTTTTAAAATTTAAAAAGTTGAAAAAATACAATGTTTTGCCTTTTCAATTTATTGTTAATCTCACTGCATTTTGAATGGTAAGAAAAACATAATATTTGAATTTTTTAATTGATAAAAAATACAAGTAATGGACTCAATTGTACAATATACACTTTAGTGAATGAATATTATAAATAGCAATCCTAAGCTTTAATGTTGGGTCAAGCATATTCCTCTTGAGGGGAGTGGGGAAACTTTTTATTAGAGTACATTGCATTTATTTTTTCTTAAGTAATATATTTGTCGACACGAATTATAGAAATCATTTCAACTTGCATTATGGCAAAGGAGGAAATTAGAGAAATTACAAAAATTAAATTCAACTAATTATTGACCATGCATATATCCCTACAAGCTTTTAAAATTCAAAAAGTTGAAATAATACAATATTTTGATTTTTCAATTTATTGTTAATCCCACTACACTTTTAATGGTGAGAAAAACATAATATTTGAATTTCTTAATTGAACAAAAATACAAGTAATGGACTAAATTGTACAAAATACACTTTATTGGATGAATATTATAAATAGAAATCCTAAGTTTAATGTTGGGTCAAGCATATTGCTCTTGAGGGAAGTGGAGAAACTTCTTATGAGAGCCCATTGCATTTGATTTATCATAAATAATATGTTTCTAGACTAAAATTGTATAAATCCTTTTAGCTTGCATTATGGCAAAGGAGACAATTGAAAAAATGACAAAATTTAAATTCAACTTATTAACAATGTATAAATCCCTCAAAGAGTTTAAAATTCAAAAAGTTGAAAAAATACAATGTTTTTATTTTTCAATTTATAGTTAATCCCACTGCATTTTGAATGGTGATAAAAACATAATAGTTGAAATTGTTAATTGAACAAAAATACAAGTAATGGACTCAATTGTATAAAATACACTTTAGTGGATAAATATTATGAACAGCAATGCTAAGGTTTAATGTTGGGTCAAGCATGTTGCTCTTTAGGGGAGTAGGGAAACTTATTATTAAAGTCCATTAAATTAGCTTTTTCTTAAGTAATAGGTTTGTAGACTCGAATTATATAAATCATTTCAACTTGCATTGTGGCAAAGGAGATAATGAAAACAATTACAAAATTTAAATTTAACTAATTATTAACAATGCATAAATCTCTATAAGAGTTTAAAATTCAAAAAGTTGAAAAAATATGATATTTTGATTTTTCAATTTATTGTTAACCCCACTGCATTTTGAATGGTAAGAAAAACATAACATTTGTATTTGTTAATTGAACAAAAATACAACTAATGGACTCAATTGTATAAAATACACTTTAGTGGATGAATATTCTAAATAGCAATTGAAGTTCCCAATTTTACCCTAGGATCTACTAGTTTGTGATACTGAGAGGGGGGTGAATCAGTATCACCACAATTCGTAATTCGCAGGTAAGTGAACAACTTCAATCTTTTCTTAAAAGCGAACTCTTTTTCATATTCGACTAAGGTAGATCTATTGCTACCTACTAATCACAATAGTCCCCAAAGTCACCTTTCAGACACCTTGCCTAATAGACAATTCGAATGTTCTTGTTTAGGTCTTCGTTAGGTTATGGGTTGGCTGATACTTTAGCTACGTTCACAACTCAATTCAAAACATAGAACGTAAAGCAAATTAAGGACACACGAGATTTACGTGGTTCCGTCAATGTGATGTACATCCATGGTGGTAGGGACTTTCCCTTACCGAGACTATCCACTATACTTGAGAATTCCAGTTACAATGGATGTCTTAATCTTTTGCTCCTTTCACTATTGCAATTACTAAGCAAGTACAATACAAAGAGTGTCACTTACTGTGTCTACCCTTCTTCTAGCTTGTCTTGCCTCTGTTGAATTGAAAGGCTGCTCCACTGCCGCTTAGAAGTTCACCGCAACTCTAACCTCTTTTGAAGAAATCTGGAAATACGTTGAGTTCTTTCCGATGCTTCACCGAATTCCTTCTCTAGGTTGTCTCACACAGCTCCTGCTTTCACCGTCTCATCGTCTCACCCGTCTCCTATTTCACGGTCTTACTGTTTCACGGCTTGTCCTCACGCTTCTGGTCTGTCATGCCGTTGCACGTTCTTGTCTCATGCTGTCTCCTGACATACACCCACGCTTCTGGTCTGTCGTTTCACGTCTCTTGGCCTGCCTCACGCTACTAGTTTTTCTGGTTCACGTCTTTCGGCCTGCCTCACGCTTCTAGTCTGCTATCTTCTCTTCCGGGTGGTCTCACGGATACCAGGTCTGCTGTCTTCTCTTCCGGATGGTCTGTTTCTTATTTCTCCTCTTGCTGGTTGTGCGTTTCTGGTTTGCTTGCACGACGTGTTTCTGGTTTGCTTGCACGACGTGTTTCTGGTTTGCTTGCAGGATGTGTTTCTGGTTTCCTTGCAGGAGGTCGCACGTTCTGGTTTGCTCTCCTGGTGGTGACGTTTCTGGTTTGCTTTCCCGGTAGTGTCGTTTCTGATCTCTTGCCATTCTGCTCTCTTTTCGGCTGTCTCCTCTCGACCTTTGTTCTTCGTTCAGCCCCCCTTCGGCCATCTCCTCTTTTTCTCCCTTTTTTTTTGCCAACGGTGGGGTTCCCTTTTGGTATATTATTTTCTCTTCTTTTTGGCCAGTTGTTGTAAGGTTGCTATTTATTCAATTTTGTTGCCCCCCTTTTTTGTTTTGTCGTCCAAGGCCTTTATATACTCTCTTCCATGAAACCTTAATAGGGCTTACGTGGCAAATTTACGTTCTTGCCCTTACGCGGTAGATTTACTTTCTTGCCCTTCCATGTGGCTTTACTTTCTTGCACACTGAACCCTAGTTGACAACAATTATAACCCATACAAGGTTGTGGGAACAATAGCAATCCTAAGCTTTAATGTTGGGTCAAGCTTTTTGCTCTTGAAGGGATGGGGGAAACTTCTTATTAGAGTCCATTGCATTTGATTTTTCATAAGTAATATGTTTGTAGGCTAAAATTCTATAAATCATTTCAACTTGCCTTGTGGCAAAGGAGACAATTAAAAAAATAACAAAATTTAAATTCAACTGACTACTAACAATGCATAAATCCCTTAAAGAGTTTCAAATTCAAAAAGTTGAAAAAAAAAATACAATGTTTTAATTTTTCAATTTAATGTTACAAAAATATAATATTTGAATTTTTTAATTCAAAAAAATACAAATAATGGGCTCAAGTGTATAAAATACACTTTAGTGGATTAATATTATAAATAGCAATCCTAAGCTTTAATGTTGGGTCAAGCTTTTTGCTCTTGAGGGGAGGGGGAAAACTTCTTATTAGAGTCCATTGCATTTGATTTTTCATAAGTAATATGTTTGTAGGTTAAAATTCTATAAATCATTTCAACTTGCCTCATGGCAAAGGAGACAATTAAAAAAATGAAAAAATTTAAATTCAACTAACTACTAACAATGCATAAATCCCTTAGAGAGTTTAAAATTCAAAAAGTTGAAAAAAAAACAATGTTTTAATTTTTCAATTTAATGTTAATCCCACTGCATTTTGAATGGTGACAAAAATATAATATTTGAATTTCTTAATTCAACAAAAATACAAGTAATGGACTTAAGTGTATAAAATACACTTTAGTGGATGAATATTATAAATAGTAATCCTAAGCTTTAATGTTGAGTTAAGCATATTACTTTTAAGGGGAGTGGGGAAACCTCTTATTAAGGTCCATTGCATTTGGCTTTTCTTAAGGAATATGTTTGTGGACTCGAATTATATAAATCATTTGAACTTGCATTGTGGTAAATGAGGCAATTAAAACAATTACAAAATTTAAATTTAACTAATTATTAACAATGCATAAATCCCTATAAGAGTTTAAAATTTAAAAAGTTGAAAAAATACAATGTTTTGATATTTCAATTTATTGTTAATCCCACTGCATTTTGAATGGTGAGAGAAACATAATATTTGAATTTGTTAATTGAACAAAAATACAAGTAATGGACTCAATAGTACAAAATACACTTTAGTGGATGAATATTATAAATAGCAATCCTAAACTTTAATGTTGGGTCAAGCATATTCCTCTCGAGGGGAGTGGGGAAATTTTTTATTAAAGTCCATTGCATTTGTTTTTTCTTAAGTAATATATTTGTTGACACAAATTATAGAAATGTATTGTGGCAAAGGAGGCAATTAAAAAAATTACAAAATTTAAATTGAACTGATTATTGACAATACATAAATCCCTATTTGTTTTTAAATTCCAAAAAGTTGAAAAAATACAATGTTTTGATTTTTCAATTTATTGTTAATCCCACTAAATTTTGAATGGTGAGAAAAACATAATATTTGAATTTGTTAATTGAACAAAACTACAAGTAATGGACTCAATTGTACAAAATACACTTTAGTGGATGAATATTATAAATAGCAATCCTAAGTTTTAATGTTTGGTCAAGCATATTCCTCTTGAGCTCTTGAGGGGAGTGCAGAAACTTCTTATTTGAGCCCATTGCATTTGATTTTTCATAAGTAATATGTTTGTAGACTAAAATTCTATAAATCATTTCAACTTGCATTATGACAAAGGAGGCAATTAAAAAACTGACAAATTTAAATTCAATTGATTATTCACAATGCATAAATCCCTCAAAGGGTTTAAAATTCCAAAAGTTAAAAAAGTACAATGTTTTGATTTTTCAATTTATTGTTAATCCCATTGCATTTTGAAAGGTGAGAAAAACATAATATTTGAATTTGTTAATGGAACAAAAATACAAGAAATGGACTCAATTGTATAAAATACACTTGAGTGGATGAATAATAGAAATTGCAATCCTAAGCTTTAGTGTTGGGTCAAGCATATTGCTCTTGAGGAGAGTGGGGAAACTTCTTGTTAGGGTGCATTGCATTTGCTTTTTCTTAAGTAATATGTTTGTAGACACGAATTATATAAATCATTTCAACTTGCATTATGGCCAAGGAGGCAATTAAGAAAATTACAAAATTTAAATTCAACTAATTATTGATAATGTACAAATCCCTATACGTTTTTAAAATTTAAAAAGTTGAAAAAAATACAATGTTTTAATTTTTCAATTTAATGTTAATCCCACTACATGTTGAATGGTGACAAAAATATAATATTTGAATTTATTAATTTAACAAAAATACAAGTCATGAACTCAAGTGTACAAAATACACTTTATTGGATAAATATTATAAATAGAAATCTTAAGTTTTAATGTTGGGTCAAGCATATTGCTCTTGAGAGAAGTGGAGAAACTTCTTATGAGAGCCTATTTCATTTGATTTATCATAAATAATATGTTTCTAGACTAAAATTGTATAAATCCTTTCAGCTTGCATTATGGCAAAAGAGACAATTGAAAAAATGACAAAATCTAAATTCAACTAATTATTAACAATGTATAAATCCCTCAAAGAATTTGAAAGTCAAAAACTGGAAAAAATACAATGTTTTGATTTTTCAATTTATTGTTAATCCCAATGCTTTTTGAATGGTGAGAAAAACATAATATTTGAATTTGTTAATCGAACAAAAATACATGTAATGGACTCAATTATACAAAATACACTTTAGTATATCAATATTATAAATAGCAATCCTAAGCTTTAATGTTGGCTCTAGCATATTGCTCTTGAGCGGAGTGGGGAAACTTCTTATTAGAGTCCATTGTATTTGCTTTTTTTTTTTAAGTAATATGTTTGTAGGCTCGAATTATAAAAATCATTTCAACTTGCATTGTGGCAAACGAGGCAATTAAAAAAATTACAAAATTTAAATTCAACTAATTATTGATAATGTATAAATCCCTATAAGAGTTTAAAATTCAAAAAGTTTAAAAAATACAATGTTTTGATTTTTCAATTTATTGTTAATCCCACTGCATTTTGAATGCTGAGAAAAACATAAAATTTGAATTTGTTAATTGAACAAAAATACAAGTAATGGACTCAATTGTATAAAATACACTTTATTGGATCAATATTATAAATAGCAATGTTAAGGTTTAATGTTGGGTCAAGCATATTACTTTTAAGGGGAGTGGGAAAACTACTTATCAGAGTCCATTGCATTTGCTTTTTCTTAAATAATATGTTTGTTGACTCTAATTATATAAATCATTTTAACTTGCATTGTGGCAAAGGAGGCAATTAAAGAAATTACAAAATTTAAATTCAACAAATTATTGACAATGCATAAATCCCTACAGGTTTTTAAAATTCAAAAAGTTTAAAAAATACAATGTTTTGATTTATCAATTTATTGTTAATCCCACTACATTTTGAATGGTGAGAAAAATATAATATTTGAATTTGTTAATTGAACAAAAATACAACTAATGGACTCAATTGTATAAAATACACTTTAGTGGATGAATATTATAAATAGAAATCCTAAACTTTAATGATGGGTGAAGCATATTGCTCTTGAGGGAAGTGGGGAACTTCTTATTAGAGCGCATTAGATTTGATTTTTCCTAAGTAATATGTTTCTAGACAAAAATTCTATGAATCACTTCAACTTGCCTTATGGCAAAGGAGGCAATTCAAAAAATGACAAAATTTAAATTCAACTGATTATTCACAATGCATAAATCCCTCAAAGGGTTTAAAATTCAAAAAGTTGAAAAAATACAATATTTTGATTTTTCAATTTATTATTAATCCCACAACATTTTGAATGGTGAGAAAAACATAATATTTGAATTTGTTAATTGAACAAAGATACAAGTAATGGACTCAATTGTATAATATACACTTTACTGGATGAATATTATATATAGCAATCCTAAGCTTTAAAGTTGGGTCAAGCATATTGCTCTTGAGGGGAGTGGGGAAACTAGTTATTAGAGTCCATTGGATTTGCTTTTTCTAAAGTAATATGTTTGTCGACTCGAATTATATAAATCATTTCAACTTGCATTGTGGCAAAGGAGGCAATTAAAAAAATGACAAAATTTAAATTCAACTGATTATTCACAATGCATAAATCCCTCAAAGGGTTTAAAATTCAAAAAGTTGAAAAAATACAATGTTTTGATGTTTCAATTTATTATTAATCCCACTGCATTTTGAATGGTGAGAAAAATATAATATTTGAATTTGTTAATTGAACAAAAATACAACTAATGGACTCAATTGTATAAAATACACTTTAGTGGATGAATATTATAAATAGAAATCCTAAGCTTTAATATTGGGTCAAGCATATTGCTCTTAAGGGAAGTGGGGAACTTCTTATTAGACCGCATTAGATTTGATTTTTCCTAAGTAATATGTTTCTAGACTAAAATTCTATGAATCACTTCAACTTGCCCTATGGCAAAGGAGCCAATTCAAAAAATGAAAAAATTTAAATTCAACTGATTATTCACAATGCATAAATCCCTCAAAGGGTTTAAAATTCAAAAAGTTAAAAAAATACAGTGTTTTGATTTTTCAATTTATTATTAATCCCACAACATTTTGAATGGTGAGAAAAACATAATATTTAAATTTGTTAATTGAACAAAAATACAAGTAATGAACTCAATTGTATAATATGCACTTTAGTGAATGAATATTATATATAACAATCCTAAGCTTTAATGTTGGGTCAAGCATATTGCTCGTGAGGGGAGTGGGGAAACTTGTTATCAAAGTCTATTGGATTTGCTTTTTCTTAAGTAATATGTTTGTCAACTCGAATTATATAAATCATTTCAACTTGCATTGTGGCAAAGGAGGCAATTAAAAAAATGACAAAATTTAAATTCAACTGATTATTTACAATGCATAAATCCCTCAAAGAGTTTAAAATTCAAAAAGTTGAAAAAATACAATGTTTTGATTTGTCAATTTATCGTTAATCCCAATGCATTTTGAATTTTGGGGAAGAAGATAATATTTGAATTTGTTAATTGAACAAAAATATAAGAAATGGATTCAATTGTGTAAATACAATTTAGTGTTGGGTCGAGCATATTGCTCTTGAGGGGAGTGGGGAAACTATTTCAGATAGTTCATTGCATTTGCTTTTCTTAAGAAATATGTTTGTGGACTCGAATTCTATAGATCATTTCAACTTGCATTGTGGCAAAGGAGGAAATTAAAAAAATTAAAAAATTTAAATTCAACTACTTATTGACAATGCATAAATCCTTATAAGTTTTGGAAATTCAAAAAGTTGAAAAAATACAATGTTTTGATTTTTCAATTTACTATTAATCCCACTACATTTTGAATGGTGAGAAAAACATAATATCTAAATTTGTTAGTTGAATAAAAATACAAGCAATGGACTCAATTGTATAAAATATACTTTAGTGGATGAATATTATAAATAGCGATCCTAAGTTTTAATGTTAGGTCAAGTATATTACTCTTGAGGGGAGTGGGGAAACTTCTTCTTAAAGTCCATTGCATTTGCTTTTTATTAAGTAATAGCTTTGTGGCAAACAAGGAAATTAAAAAAATTACAAAATTTAAATTCAACTAATTATTGACAATGCATAAATCCCTACAAGTTTTTAAAATTCAAAAAGTTTAAAAAATACAATGTTTTGATTTTTCAATTTATTGTTAATCCCACTACATTTGTAATGGTGAGAAAAACATGATATTTGAATTTGTTAATTTAACAAAAATTCAAGTAATGGACTTAATTGTACAAAATACACTTTTGTGGATGAATATTATAAATACCAATCCTAAGTTTTAATGTTGGGTCAAGCATATTACTCTTGAGCGGAGTGGGGAAACTTATTATTAGGGTCCATTGCATTTTCTTTTTCTTAAGTAATATGTTTGTAGACTCAAATTATATAAATCATTTCAACTTGCATTATGGCAAAGGAGGCAATTAAAAAAATTACAAAATTTATATTTAACTAATTATTAACAATGCATAAATCCCTATAAGAGTTTAAAATTCAAAAAGTTGAAAAAATATAATGTTTTGATTTTTCAATTTATTGTTAATTCGACTACATTTTCAATGGTGAGAAAAACATCTTATTTGAATTTGTTAATTGATCAATAATACAAGTAATGGACTCAATTGTATAAAATACACTTTAGTCGATCAATATTATAAATAGCAATCTTAAGCTTTAATATTGGGTCAAGCATATTACTCTTGAGGGAAGTGGGGAAACTTCTTATTAGAGTCCATTGCTTTTGCTTTTTCTTAAGTAATTTGTTTGTCGACTTAAATTATATAAATAATTTCAACTTGCATTGTGGCAAAGGAGGCAATGTAAAAAATTACAAAATTTAAGTTCAACTAATTATTGACAAAGCAGAAATCCCTTTAAGTTTTTAAAATTCAAAAAGTTGAAAAAATACAATGTTTTGATTTTTCAATTTATTGTTAATCCCACTCCATTTTGAATGGTGAGAAAAACATAATATTTGAATTTGTTAATTGAACAAAAATACAAGTAATGGACTCAATTGTACAAAATACACTTTAGTGGACGAAGATTATAAATAGCAATGCTAAGCTTTAATGTTGGGTCAAGCATATTACTCTTGAGGGTAGTAGGGAAACTTCTTATTAGAGTCTATTGCATTTGCTTTTTATTAAGTAATATGTTTGTGGGCTAAAATTCTATAAATCATTTCAACTTGCCTTGTAGCAAATCAGACAATTAAAAAAATGAAAAAATTTAAATTCAACTGATTATTGATAATACATAAATCCCTCAAAGTGTGCAAAATTCAAAAAGTTGAAAAAATACAATGTTTCGATTTTTCAATTTATTGTTAATCCCACTGCATTTTCAATGGTGCAAAAAACATCTTATTTGAATTTGTTAATTGAACAACAATACAAGCAATGGACTCAATTGTATAAAATACACTTTAGCGGAAGAATATTATAAATAGCAATTCTAAGCTCTAATGTTAGGTCAAGCATATTACTCTTGAGGGGAGTGGAGAAACTTCTTATTAGAGTCCATTGCATTTGCTTTTTCTTAAGTAATATGTTTATAGGCTAAACTTCTATAATCATTTCAACTTGCCTTGTGGCAAAGGAAACAATTAGAAAGATGACAATTTAAATTCAATTGATTATTAACAATGTATAAATCCCTCAAAGAGTTTAAAATTCAAAAAGATGAAAAAATACAACATTTTGATTTTTCAATTTATTGTTAATCCCATTGCATTTTGAATGGTGAGAAGAACATCTTATTTGAATTTTCTAATTGAACAACAATACAAGTAATGGACTCAATTGTATAAAATACACTTTAGCAGACGAATATTATAAATTACAATCCTTATCTTTAAAGTTGGGTCAAGCGTATTACTTTTAAGGGGAGTGGGGACACTTCTTATTAGAGTCCATTGCATTTGATTTTCCATAAGTAATATGTTTGTAGGCTAAAATTCTATAAATCATTTCAACTTGCCTTATGGCAAAGGAAACAATTAAAAAAAGGACAAAATTTAAATACAACTGATTATTAACAATGGATAAATCCCTCAAAGAGTTTAAGATTCAAAAAGAAGAAAATATACAATGTTTGGATTTTTCAACTTATTATTAATACCACTGCATTTTGAATGGTTAGAAAAACATCTTATTTGAATTTGTTAATTGAACAACAATACAAGTAATGGACTCAATTGTATAAAATACATTTTAGCGGATGAATATTATAAATTACAATCCTAAGCTTTAAGGTTGGGTCAAGCATATTACTCTTGAGGGGAGTGGGGAACCTCCTTATTAAAGTCCATTGCATTTACTTTTTCTTAAGTAATATATTTGTAGACTAAAATTCTATAAATCATTTCAACTTGGCTTGTGGCAAAGAAGACAATTCAAAAAATCACAAAATTTAAATTCAACTAATTATTAACAATGCATAATTCCTTCAGAGACTTTAAAATTCAAAAAGATGAAAAAATACAATTTTTTGATTTTTAAATTTATTGTTAATCCCACTACATTTTGAATGTTGAAAAAAACATCTTATTTGAATTTCTTAATTGAACAACAACACAAATAATGGACTCAATTGTATAAAATACACTTTACCGAATGAATATTATAAATTACAATCCTAAGCTTTAATGTTAGGTCAAGCATATTACTTTTGAGGGGAGAGGCGAAACTTCTAAGTAGAGTCCATTGCATTTGCTTTTTCTTAAGTAATATGTTTGCAAGCTAAAATTCTATAAATCATTTCAACTTTCCTTGTGGCAAAGGAAACAATTAAAAAAATGACAAAATTTAAATTCAACTGATTATTAACAATGCATAAATCCCTCAAAGAGTTTAAAGTTCAAAAAGATGAAAAAATACAATGTTTGGATGTTTCAATTTATTGTTAATCCCACTGCATTTTGTATGATGAGAAAAACATAATATTTGATTTTGTTAATTGAACAAAAATACAAGTAATGGACTTAATTGTATAAAATACATTTTAGTGGAAGAATATTATAAATAGCAATCCTAAGCATTAATGTTGAGTCGAGCATACTGCTCTTGAGGGGAGTAAGGAAACTTCTTATTAGAGTCCATTGCATTTGTTTTTCCATTAGTAATATGTTTGTAGGCTAAAATTCTATAAATTATTTCAACTTGCCTTGTGGCAAAGGAAACAATTAAAAAAATGGTAAAAATTAAATTCGTCTGATTATTAATAATGCATAAATCCCTCAAAGAATTTAAAATTCAAAAAGATGAAAATATACAATGTTTCGATTTTTCAATTTATTGTTAATCCCACTGCATTTTGAATGGTGATAAAAACATAATATTTGAATTTTTTAATTGAACAACAATCTAGGTAAAGGACTCAATTGTATAAAATACACTTTAGTAGATAAATATTATGAATAACAATCTTAAACTTTAATGTTGGGTCAAGCATATTACTCTTGGAGGGACTAGGGAAACTACTTATTAGAATCCCTTGCATTTGCTTTTTTCTTAAGTAATATGTTTGTCGACTCAAATTATATAAATAATTTCAACTTGCATTGTGGCAAAAGAGGCAATTAAAAAAATGACAAATTTTGAATTCAACTAATTATTGACAATATATAAATCCCTATAAGTTTTTAAATTTCAGAAAGTTGAAAAAATACAATATTTTGATTTTTCAATTTATTGTTAATCCCACTACATTTTGAATGGTGGGAAAAACATAATATTTGAATTTCTTAGTTGAACAAAAATACAAGTAATGAACTGAATTGTACAAAATACACATTAGTGGATGAATGTTATAAATAGTAATCCTATGCTTTAATGTTGGGTCAAGCATATTGCTCTTGAGGGGAGTGGAGAAAATTCTTATCAGAGTCCATTGCATTTGATTTTTCACAGGTAATATGTTTGTCGACTCAAATTGTATAAATAATTTCAACTTGCATTGTGGCAAAGGAGGCAATTTAAAAAATTACAAAATATGAATTCAACTAATTATTGACAATACGTAAATCCCTATAAGATTTTAAAATTTAGAAAGTTGAAAAAATATAATGTTTTGATTTTTCACTTTATTGTTAATCCCACTGCATTTTGAATGGTGAGAAAAACATAATATTTGAATTTCTTAATTGAAACAAATACAAGTAATGGACACAATTGTACAAATACAACATTTGTGATGAATAATAAATAGTAATCCTAAGCTTTATGTTGGGTCAAGCATATTGCTCTTGAGGAGTGGGGAAACTTCTTATCAGAGTCTATTGCATTTGATTTTTCATAAGTAATATGTTTTTTCGACTCGAATTATATAAATAATTTCAACTTGCATTGTGGCAAAGGAGCAATTTAAAAATTACAAAATTTGAATTCAACTAAATTATTGACAATACATAAATCCCTATAAGTTTTTAAAANGTACAAAATACACATTAGTGGATGAATATTATAAATAACAATCCTAAGCTTTAATGTTGGGTCAAGCATATTGTTCTTGAGGGAAGTGGGGAAACTTCTTATCAGAGTCCATTGCATTTGATTTTTCATGAGAAATATGTTTGTCGACTCGAATTATATCAATTATTTCAACTTGCATTGTGGCAATGGAGGCAATTAAAAAAATTACAAAATTGAAATTCAACAAATTATTGACAATGCATAAATCTCTATAAGTTTTTAAAATTCAAAAGTTGAAAAAATACAAAATTTTGATTTTTCAATTTATTGTTAATCCCACTACATTTTGAATGGTGAGAAAAACATAATATTTGAATTTGTTAATTGAACAAAAATACAAATAATGAACTCAATTATACAAAATACACATTTGTAGATTAATATTATAAATAGCAATCCTAAGCTTTAATGGTGGGTCAAGCATATTGCTCTTGAGGGAGTGGGGAAACTTTTTATCAATGTCCATTGCATTTGATTTTTTCATAAGTAATATGTATGTAGGCTAAAATTCTAGAAACCATTACAACTTGCCTTGTGGCAAAGGAGACAATTGAAAAAATGACAAAATTTAAATTCTACTGATTATTAATAATGCATAATTTCCTCAAAGAGTATAAAATTCAAAAAGATGAAAAAATATAATATTTTGATTTTTCAATTTATTATTAATCCCACTGCATTTTGAATAGTGATAAAAACATAATATTTTAATTCGTTAATTAAACAACAAGACAAGTAATGTACTCAATTGTATAAAAATAAACTTTAGTAAATAAATATTATAAATAGCAATCCTAAGGTTTAATGTTGGGTCAAGCATATTCCTCTTAAGGGGAGTGGGGAAACTTCTTAATAGAGTCCATTTCATTTGCTTTTTTCTTAAGTAATATGCTTGTCAACTCGAATTATATAAATAATTTCAACTTGCATTGTGGCAAAGGAGGCAATTTAAAAAATTATAGAATTTCAATTTAAATTATTATTGACAATACATAAATTCCTATAAGTTTTTAAAATTCAGAAAGTTGAAAAAATACAATGTTTTGATTTTTCAATTTATTGTTAATCCCATTGCATTTTGAGTGGTGAGAAAAACATAATATTTGAATTTCTTAATTGAAATAAAAATACAAGTAATGGACTCAATTGTACAAAATACACATTTGTGGATGAAAATTATAAATAGCAATCCTAAGCTTTAATGTTGGGTCAAACATATTGCTCTTGAGGGGAGTGGGGAAACTTCTTATTAGAGTCCATTGCATTTGCTTTTTCATAAGTAATATGTTTGTCAATTTGACTTATATAAATAATTTCAACTTGCATTGTGGCAAAGGTGGCAGTTTAAAAAATTACAACATTTCAATTCAACTAATTATTGACAAAGCATAAAACCCTATAAGTTTTGAAAACTCAAAAAGTTGAAAAAATACAATGTTTTGATTTTTCAATTTATTGTTAATCCCACTGCATTTTGAATGGTGAGAAAACATAATATTTGAATTTGGTAATTGAACAAAAATACAAGTAATGGACTCAATTGTACAAAATACACATTAGTGGATGAATATTATAAATAGCAATCCTAAGCTTTAATGTTGGGTCAAGCATATTGCTCTTGAAGGGAGTGGTGAAACTTCATATTAGAGTCCATTGCATTTGATTTTTCATAAGTAATATGTTTGTGGGCTAAGATTCTAGAAACCATTTCAACCTGGCTTGAGGCAAAGAAAACAATTAAAAAAATGACAAAATTTAAATTCCACTGATTATTAACAATGCATAATTCCCTTAAAGAATATAAAATTCAAAAAGTTGAAAAAATACGATATTTTGATTTTTCAATTTATTGTTAATCACATTGCATTTTAAATGTTGATAAAAACGTAATATTTGAATTTGTTAAATCAACAACAATACAAGTAATGGACTCAATTGTATAAAATATATTTTAGTTGATGAATATTATAAATAACAATCCTAAGTTTTAATGTTGGGTCAAGTATATTCCTCTTGAGAGGAGTGGGGAAACTTCTTAATAGAATCCATTGCATTTACTTTTTTCTTAAGTAATATGTTTGTTGACTCGAATTATATAAATAATTTCAACTTGCAATGTGGCAAAGGAGGAATTGTGGCAAAGGAGGCAATCAAAAAATTACAAAATTTCAATTCAACTAATTATTGACAATGCATAAATCCCCATAAGTTTTTAAAATTCAAAAAGTTGAAAAAATACAATATTTTGATTTTTCAATTTATTGTTAATCCCACTTCATTTTGAATAGTGAGAAAAACATAATATTTGAATTTGTTAATTGAAACAAAAATACAAGTAATGGACTCAATTGTACAAAATACACATTAGTGGATGAATATTATAAATAGCAATCCTAAGCTCTTATCTTGGGTCAAGCATATTGCTTTTGAGGGGAGTGGGGAAACTTCTTATGAAAGTCCATTGCATTTGATTTTTCATAAGTAATATGTTTGTCAACTCAAATCATATAAATAATTTCAACTTGCATTGTGGCAAAGGAGGCAATTTAAAAAATTACAAAATGTGAATTCAACTAATTATTGACAATACATAAATCCCTATAAGTTTTTGAAATTCAAAAAGTTGAAAAAATACAATATTTTGATTTTTCAATTTATTCTTAATCCCACTGCATTTTGAATGGTGAGAAAAATATAATATTTGAATTTCTTAATTGAAACAAAAATATAAGTAATAGACTCAATTGTATAAAATACACTTTAATGGATGAATATGATAAATAACAATCCAAAGCATTAATGTCGGGTCAAGCATATTACTCTTGAGGGGAGTACGGAAACTTCTTATTGGAGTCCATTGCATTTGCTTCTTCATAAGTAATATGTTTGTCGACTCGACTTATATAAATAATTTCAACTTGCATTGTGGCAAAGGTGGCAGTTTAAAAAATTACAAAATTTCAATTCAACGAATTATTGACAATGCATAAATCCCTATAAGTTTTGAAAACTCAAAAAGTTGAAAAAATATAATGTTTTGATTTTTCTATTTATTGTTAATCCCACTGCATTTTGAATGCTGAGAAAAACATAATCTTTGAATTTGGTAATTGAACAAAAATACAAGTAATGGACTCAATTGTACAAAATACACATTAGTGGATGATTATTATAAGTAGCAATCCTAAACTTTAATGTTGGTCAAGCATATTGCTCTTGAGGGGAGTGGGGAAACTTCTTATTAGAGTCCATTGCATTTGCTTTTTCGTAAGTAATATGTTTGTCAACTTGACTTATATAAATAATTTCAACTTGGATTGTGGCAAAGGTGGCAGTTTAAAAAATTACAAAATTTCAATTCAACTAATTATTGACAATGCATAAATCGCTATAAGTTTTGAAAACTCAAAAAGTTGAAAAAATACAATGTTTTGATTTTTCAATTTATTGTTAATTCTACTGCATTTTGAATGGTGAGAAAAACATAATATTTGAATTTCTTTATTGAAACAAAAATACAAGTAATGGACTCAATTGTATAAAATACACTTTAGTGGATGAATATTATAAATAGCAATTTGAAGCATTAATGTCGGGTGACGCATATTACTCTTGAGGGGAGTGTGGAAACTTCTTATTAGAGTCCATTGCATTTTCTTTTTTCTTAAGTAATATGTTTGTCGAGTCGAATTATATAAATAATTTCAACTTGCATTATGGCAAAGGAGGCAATTAAAAAAAATTACAAAATTTAAATTTAACTAATTATTGACAATGCATAAATCCCTATAAGTTTTTAAAATTCAAAAAGTTAAAAATACAATATTTTGATTTTTCAATTTATTGTTAATCCCACTTCATTTTGAATGGTGAGAAAAACATAATATTTGAATTTGTTAATTGAAACAAAAATGCAAGTAATGGACTCAATTGTACAAAATACACATTGGTGGATGAAAATTATAAATAGCAATCTTATGCTTTAATGTTGGGTCAAGCATATTACTTTTAAGGGGAGTGGGGAAACATTTTATCAAAATCTATTGCATTTGATTTTTCATAAGTAATATGTTTTTTCAACTCGAATTATATAAATAATTTCAATTCAACTAATTATTGATAATGCGTAAATCCCTATAAGTTTTGAAAACTCAAAGAGTTGAAAAAATACAATGTTTTGATTTTTCAATTTATTGTTAATCCCACTGCATTTTGAATGCTGACGAAAACAAAATTTTTGAATTTGTTAATTGAACAAAAATTCAAGTGATGGTCTTAATTGTATAAAATAGACTTTAGTGGATGAATATTATAAATAGCAATCTAAAGCATTAATGTCGGGTCAAGGATATTACTCTTGGGGGGAGTACGACAACTTCTTATTGGAGTACGACAACTTCTTAAATAGCAATCCTAAACTTTAATGTTGAGTCAAGCATATTACTCTATAAGGGAGTGGCAAAACTTCTTATTATGGTCCATTGCATTTTCTTTTCTTAAGTAATATGTTTGTACACTTGAATTCTATAAATAATTTCACCTTGCATTTTGGCAACGAAGACAACTAAAAAAATGGCAAAATTTGAATTCAATTGATTACTCACAATGCATAAATCCCTTAAAGAGTTTAAAATTCAAAAATTGAAAAAATACAATGTTTTGATTTTTCAATTTCTTGTTAATCCCAATGCATTTTTAATGGTGAGAAAAACATAAGATTCAAATTTGTTAATTAAACAAAAATACAAGTAATGGACTCAATTGTATAAAATACATTTTAATGGATGAATATTATAAATAGCAATTCTAAACTTTAATATTGGGTCAAACATATTACTATTGAGCGAAGTGGGGAAACTCTTTATTAAAGCCTATTGCATTTGATTTTTCATAAGTAAAATGTTTCTAGACTAAAATTGTATAAATTATTTCAATTAGCATTATGGCAAAGGGAAAAGTCAAAACAATGACAAAATTTAAATTCAACTGATTATTAACAATGCATAAATCCCTTAAAGAGTATATAATTCAAAAAGTTGAAAAAATACAATGTTTTGATTTTTCAATTTATTGTTAATCCCACTACATTTTAAATGGTGAGAAAAATATAATATTTGAATTTCTTAATTGAACAAAAATATAAGTAATGGACTCAATTGTAGAAAATACACTTCAGTGCATGAATATTATAAATAGTAATCCAAAGTTTTAATGTTGAGCCAAGCATATTACACTTGAGGGGAGTGGGGAGAGTTCTTATTAAGGTCAATTGCCTTTGCTTTTTCTTAAGTAATACGTTTGTAGACTCGAATTCTATAAATCATTTCACCTTACATTTTGTCAACGGAGACAACTAAAAAAATGGCAAAAATTAAATTCAATTGATTATTCACAATGCATAAATCCCTCAAAAAGTTGAAAATTCAAAAATTGAAAAAATACCATGTTTGAATTTTTCAATTTCTTTTTAATCCCACTACATTTGGAATGGTGAGAAAAACATAATATTTGAATTTGTTAATTAAACAAAAATACATGTAATGAACTCAATTTTACAAAATACACCTTAGTGGATGAATATTATAAAGAGTAATCCTAAGTTTTAATGTTGAGTCAACCATATTACTCCTAAGGGAGTGGGGAAACTTCTGATTAGGGTCCATTGGATTTGCTTTTTCTTAAGTAATATGTTTGTAGACTCGAATTCTATAAATCATTTCAACTTGGATATTGGCAACAGAGACAACTAAAAAATGGCAAAATTTAAATTCAACTAATTATTCACAATGCATAAATCCCTCAAAGAGTTTAAAATTCAAAAAGTTGAAAAAAATACAATGTTTTGATTTTTCAATTTCTTGTTAATCCCACTGCATTTTGAATGGTTAGAAAAATATAATATTTGAATTTGTTAATTGCTCAAAAATACAAGTAATGGACTCAATTGTATAAAATACACTTTAGTGGATGAATATTATAAATAGTAATCCTAAGCCTTAATGTTGGGTCAAGCATATTACTTTCGAGGGAGTGGGGAAACTTTTTATTAAAGTTCATTGTGTTTGCTTTTTCTTAAGTTATATATTTGTCAACTCAAATTATATGAATCATTTTAACTTGCATTGTGGCAAATGAGGCAATTAAAAAAATTACAAAATTTAAATTCAACTAATTATTGACAATGCATAAATCCTTATAAGTTTTTAAAATTCAAAAAGTTGAAAAAAATACAATGTTTTCATTTTTCAATTTATTGTTAATCCCACTACATTTTGAATAGTGAGAAAAACATAATATTTGAATATGTTAATTGAACAAAAATATAAGTAATGGACTCAATTGTATAAAATACATTTTAATGGATGAATATTATAAATAGCAATTCTAAACTTTAATGTTGGGTCAAGCATCTTACTGTTGAGGGAAGTGGGGAAACTTCTTATTAGAGCCCATGACATTTGATTTTTCATTATTATGGAAAAGGAGACAATGAAAAAAATGACAAAATTTAAATTCAACTAATTATTCACATTTCATAAATCCCTCAAAGAGTTTAAAATTCAAAAGGTTGAAAAAAAATACAATGTTTTGATTTTTCAATGTATTGTTAATCTCACTACATTTTGAATGGTGGGAAAAATATAATATTTGAATTTGTTAATTGAAGAAAAATACAAGTAATGGACTCAATTGTACAAAATACACTTTAGTGGATGAATATTATAAAGAGCAATCCTAAGCTTTAATGTTGGGTTAATCATATTACTCTTAAGGGGAGTGGGGAAACTTCTTATTAGAGTCCATTGCATTTGCTTTTTCTTAATCAATAACTTTGTCAACTTGAATTATATAAATCTTTTCAACTTGCATTATGGCTAAGGAGGCAATTAAAAACATTACAAAATTTAAATACAACTAATTATTGACAATGCATAAATCCTTATAAGTTTTCAAAATTCAAAAAGTTGAAAAAATACAATGTTTTGTTTTTTCAATTTATGGTTAATCCCACTGCATTTTGAATGGTGAGAAAAACATAATATTTGAATTTGTTAATTGAACAAAAATACAAGTAATGGACTCAATTGTACAAAATACGCTTTAGCGGATGAATATTATAAATAGCAATCCTAAGTTTTAATGTTGGGACAAGCATATTGCTCTTGAGGAAAGTGGGCAAACTTCTCATTAGAGCCCATTGCATTTGATTTTTCATATGTAATAGGTTTCTAGACCAAAATTATATAAATCATTTCAACTTGCATTATCGCAAAGGAGACAAAAAAAGAAATGACAAAATTTAAATTCAACTAATTATTTACAATGCATAAATCCTTCAAAGAGTTTAAAATTAAAAAAGTTTGAAAAATACAATGTTTTGATTTTTCAATTTATTGTTAATTTCACTGCATTTCGAATGGTGAGAAAAACATAATGTTGGGAGTGGGGAAATTTCTTAT
Organism: Bruguiera gymnorhiza; assembly: GCA_020883675.1. Taxonomy (NCBI): domain Eukaryota; kingdom Viridiplantae; phylum Streptophyta; class Magnoliopsida; order Malpighiales; family Rhizophoraceae; genus Bruguiera; species Bruguiera gymnorhiza. The sequence goes on along the minus strand of JAIRCJ010000288.1, from coordinate 228,628 downwards.
TATAGTCCATTGCATTTGCTTTTCCTTAATTAATATGTTTGTAGACTCGAATAGTTCAAATTATTTCAACTTGCATTGTGGCAAAGGAGGTTATTAAAACAATTACAAAATTTAAATTTAACTAATTATTAACAATGCATAAATCCCTATAAGAGTTTAAAATTCAAAAAGTTGAAAAAATAGAATGTTTTGATTTTTCAATTTATTGTGAATCCCACTGCATTTTGAATGGTGAGAAAAACATAATATTTGAATTTGTTGATTGAACAAAAATACCAGTAATAGACTCAATTGTACAAAATACACTTTAGTGGATGAATATTATAAAGAGCAATCCTAAGCTTTAATGTTGGGTCAATCATATTACTCTTAAGGGGAGTGGGGAAACTTCTTGTTAGAGTCCATTGCATTTACTTTTTCTTAATCAATAACTTTATCAACTTGAATTATATAAATCTTCTCAACTTGCATTGTGGCAAATGAGGCAATTAAAAACATTACAAACTTTAAATACAACTAATTATTGACAATGCATAAATTCCTATAAGTTTTTAAAATTCAAAAAGTTGAAAAAATACAATATTTTGTTTTTTCAATTTATTGTTAATCCCACTGCATTTTGAATGGTGAGAAAAACATAATATTTGAATTTCTTAATTGAACAAAAATAAAAGTAATGGACTCAATTGTACAAAATATACTTTAGTGGATGAATATTATAAATAACAATCCTAAGCTTTAATGTTGGGACAAGCATATTGCTCTTGAGGAAAGTGGGCAAACTTCTCATTAGAGCCTATTGCATTTGATTTTTCATATGTAATAGGTTTCTAGACAGAAATTATATAAATCATTTCAACTTGCATTATCGCAAAGGAGACAATAAAAGAAATGACAAAATTTAAATTCAACTAATTATTTACAATGCATAAATCCCTCCAAGAGTTTAAAATTCAAAAAGTTTGAAAAAATACAATATTTTGATTTTCAATTTATTGTTAATTTCACTGCATTTCAAATGGTGAGAAAAACATGATGTTGGGAGTGGGGAAATTTCTTATTATAGTCCATAGCATTTGCTTTTTCTTAATTAATATGTTTGTAGACTCGAATAGTTCAAATCATTTCAACTTGCATTGTGGCAAAAGAGGCAATTCAAACAATTACAAAATTTAAATTTAACTAATTATTAATAATGCATAAATCCCTATAAGAGTTTAAAATTCAAAAAGTTGAAAGAATACAATATTTTGATTTTTCAATTTATTGTGAATCCCACTGCATTTTGATTAGTGAGAAAATATAATATTTGAATTTGTTAATTGAACAAAATATAGGTAATAAACTCAATTGTACAAAATACACTTTAGTGGATGAATATTATAAAGAGCAATCCTAAGCTTTAATGTTGGGTCAATCATATTACTCTTAAATGAAGCGGGGAAACTTCTTATTAGAGCTTATCGCATTTGATTTTTCATAAGTAATATGTTTCTAGACTAAAATTGTATAAATCATTTGAACTTGCATTAAGGCAAAGGGGACAATTAAAAAAGTGACAAAATTTAAATTCAACTAATTATTGACAGTGCATAAATCCCTCAAAGAGTTTAAAATTGAAAATTTGAAGAATACAATGTTTTCATTTTCAATTTATTGTTAATCCCACAGCATTTTGAATAGTGAGAAAAGCATAATATTTAAATTTGTTAATTGAACAAAAATACAAATAATGCACTCAATTGTACAAAATACACTTTGGTTGATGAATATTATAAATAGAAATCCTAAGCTTTCATGTTGGGTCATGCATATTGCTGTTGAGGGAAGTGGGGAAACTTCTTATTAGAGCCCATTGCATTTGATTTATCATAAGTAATATGTTTCTAGTCTAAAATTGTATAAATCTTTTCAACTTGCATTATGGCAAAGGAGACAATTAAAAAAATAACAAAATTTAAATTTCAACAAATTATTCACAATTCATAAATCCCTCAAAGAGTTTAAATTTAAAAAGATGAAAAATACAATGTTTTGATTTTTCAATGTGTTGTTAATTCCACTGCATTTTGAATGGTGAGAGAAACATAATATGTGAATTTGTTAATTGAACAAAAATACAAATAATGCACTCAATTGTACAAAATACACTTTGGTTGATGAATATTATAAATAGAAATCCCAAGCTTTCATATTGGGTCATGCATATTGCTGTTGAGGGAAGTGGGGAAACTTCTTATTAGAGCCCATTGCATTTGATTTTATCATAAGTAATATGTTTCTAGACTAAAATTGTATAAATCTTTTCAACTTGCATTATGGCTAAGAAGACAATTAAAAAAATGACAAAATTTAAATTGTCAACAAATTATTCACAATTCAATAAATCTCCTTAAAAGAGTTTAAAAATTTAAAAAGATGAAAAAATACAATGTTTTGATTTTTCAATGTGTTGTTAATTCCACTGCATTTTGAATGGTGAAAGAAACATAATATTTGAATTTGTTAATTGAACAAAAATACAAATAATGGGCTCAATTGTAAAAAATACACTTTAATGGATGATATTATAAATAGCAATGCTAAGTTTTAATGTTGGGTCAATCATATTACTCTTGAGGGGAGTGAGGAAACTTTTTATTAGAATCCATTAACATTTGCTTTTTCTTAAATATATATATTGTTGACATGATTATAGAAATCATTTTTTTCAACTTGCATTATCGCAAAGGAGACAATAAAAGAAATGAAAAAATTTAAATTCAACTAATTATTTACAATGCGATAAATCCTCAAAGAGTTTAAATTCAAAATGTTTGAAAATTACAATGTTTTGATTGTTTCAATTGTATTTAATTTTCACTGCATCGAATGGTGAGAAAAAACATAATTGGGAGTGGGAAATTTCTTATTATAGTCCATAGCATTTGCTTTTCCTTATTAATATGTTTGTAGACTCGAATAGTTCAAATCATTTCAACTTGCATTGTGGCAAAGAGGTAATTAAAACAATTACAAAATTTAAATTCAACTAATTATTAACAATGCATAAATCCTATAAGATTAAAATTCAAAAAGTTGAAAAATAGAATATTTTGATTTTCAATTTATTGTGAATCCTACTGCATTTTGAATGGTGAGAAAACATAATATTTGAATTTGTTAATTGAACAAAAATACAATAGTAGACTCAATTGTATACAAAATACACTTTAGTGGATGAATATTATAAAAGAGCAATCCTAAGCTTTAAAGTTGGGTCAATCATATTACTCTTGAGGGAGTGGGGAAACTTCTTGTTAGACCATTGCATTTGCTTTTTCTTAATCAATAACTTATCAACTTGAATTATATAAATCTTCCAACTTGCATTGTCGCAAAGAGGCAATAAAAAAATGACAACTTTAAATACAACTAATTATTGACAATGCATAAATTCCTATAAGTTTTTAAATTCAAAAGTTGAAAAAATACAATATTTTGTTTTTTCAATTTATTGTTACTCCCACTGCATTTTGAATGGTGAGAAAAATATAATATTTGAATTTCTTAATTGAACAAAAATACAAGTAATGGACTCAATTGTACAAAATACGGTTTAGTGGATGAATATTATAAATAGCAATCCTAAGCTTTAATGTTGGGACAAGCATATTGCTCTTGAGGAAAGTGGGCAAACTTCTCATTAGAGTCCATTGCATTTGATTTTTCATATGTAATAGGTTTCTAGACCGGAAATTATATAAATCATTTCAACTTGCATTATCGCAAAGGAGACAATAAAAGAAATGACAAATTTAAATTCAACTAATTATTTACAATGCGTAAATCCCTCAAAAGAGTTTAAAATTCAAAAAGTTTTGAAAAAATACAATGTTTTGATTTTTAAATTTATTGTTAATTTCACTGCATTTCGAATGGTGAGAAAAATATAATATTGAGAGTGGGGAAATTTTCTTATTATAGTCCATAGCATTTGCTTTTTCTTAATTAATATGTTTGTAGACTCGAATAGTTCAAATCATTTCAACTTGCATTGTGGCAAGGAGGCAATTAAAACAATTACAAAATTTAAATTTAACTAATTATTAATAATGCATAAATCCCTATAAGAGTTTAAAATTCAAAAAGTTGAAAGAATACAATATTTTGATTTTTCAATTTATTGTGAATCCCACTGCATTTTGATGGTGAAAAAAATATAATATTTGAATTTGTTAATTGAACAAAATACAGGTAATAAACTCAATTGTACAAAATACACTTTAGTGGATGAATATTATAAAGAGTAATCCTAAGCTTTAATGTTGGGTCAATCATATTACTCTTGAATGAAGCGGGGAAACTTCTTATTAGAGCTTATCGCATTTGATTTTTCATAAGTAATATGTTTCTAGACTAAATTGTATAAATCATTTGAACTTGCATCAAGGCAAAGGGGACAATTAAAAAAGTGACAAAATTTAAATTCAACTAATTATTGACAGTGCATAAATCCCTCAAAGAGTTTAAAATTGAAAAAGTTGAAAGAATACAATGTTTTCATTTCCAATTTATTATTAATCCCACAGCATTTTGAATAGTGAGAAAAGCATAATATTTGAATTTGTTAATTGAACAAAAATACAAATAATGCACTCAATTGTACAAAATACACTTTGGTTGATGAATATTATAAATAGAAATCTTAAGCTTTCATGTTGGGTCATGCATATTGCTATTGAGGGAAGTGGGAAACTTCTTATTAGAGCCCATTGCATTTGATTTATCATAAGTAATATGTTTCTAGACTAAAATTGTATAAATCTTTTCAACTTGCATTATGGCAAAGGAGACAATTAAAAAAATGACAAAATTTAAATTTCAACAAATTATTCACAATTCATAAATCCCTCAAAGAGTTTAAAATTTAAAAAGATGAAAAAATACAATGTTTTGATTTTTCAATGTGTTGTTAATTCAACTGCATTTTGAATGGTGAGAGAAACATAATATTTGAATTTGTTATTGAACAAAAATACAAATAATGGGCTTAATTGTAAAAAATACACTTTAATGGATGAATTTATAAATAGCAATGCTAAGTTTTAATGTTGGGTCAATCATATTACTCTTAAGGGGAGTGGGAAAACTTTTTATTAGAATCCATTACATTTGCTTTTTCTTAAATAATATATTTGTTGACATGAATTATAGAAATAATTTCAACTTGTGTTGTGGCAAAGGAGGCAATTAAAAAAATTACTAAGTTGAAATTGAACTAATTATTGACAATGCATAAATCTCTATTTGTTTTTAAATTCCAAAATGTTGAAAAACTATAATGTTTTGATTTTTCAATTTATTGTTAATCCCACTTCATTTTGAATGGTTAGAAAAACATAATAATTGAATTTTGTTAGTTAAACAAAAAAACAAGTAATGACCATATAAAATACACTTTACTGGATGAATGTTGAGTCAAGGATATTACTCTTGAGTGGAGTGGGGAAACTTCTTATTATGGTCCATTGCATTTGCTTTTCTTAAGGAATATGTTTGTAGACTCGAATTAAACATATTACAAAATTAAACATATTACAAAATTTAAACTCAACTAATTGTTGACAATGCATAAATCCTTGCAAGTTAATAAAATTCGAAAAGTTGAAAAAATATAAAGTTTTGATTGTTTAATTATTTTTAATCCCACTACATTTTGAATGGTGAGAAAAACATAATATTTGAATTTGTTAATTGAACAAAAATATAAGAAATAGACTCAATTGTACAAAATACACTTTAGTGGATGAATATTTTAAATATTAAATCCTAAACTTCAATGTTGGGTGAAGCATATTACTCTTGAGTTAAGCGGGAAAACTTCTTATTAGAGCTCATTGCATTTAATTTTTCATAACTAATATGTTTCAAGACTAAAATTCTATAAATCATTTCAACTTGCATTATGGCAAAGGAGACAATTAAAAAATGACAAAACTTAAATTCAACTAATTATCCCTTAAACACTTTAAAATTCAAAAAGATGAAAAAATACAATATTTTGATTTTTCAATGTATTGTTAATTCCACTACATTTTGAATGGTGAGAAAAACATAATATTAGAATTTGTTAATTGAACAAAAATACAACTAATAGACTCAATTGTATAAAATACACATTAGTGGATGAATATTATAAATAACAATCCTAAACTTTAATGTTGGGTCAAGCATATTACTCTTGAGGGGAGTGGGGAAAGTTCTTATTCAAGTCCATTGCATTTGCTTTTTGTAAGTAAAATGTTTGTCAACTCGAATTATATAAATCATTTCAACTTGCATTGTGGCAAAGGAGGCAATTAAAAAATTACAAAATTTAAATTAAACTAATTATTGACAAAGCATAAATCCTTACAAGTTTTTAAAATTCAAAAAGTTGAAAAAAATACAATATTTTCATTTTTTCAATTTATTGTTAATCCCACTACATTTTAATGGTGAGAAAAACATAATATTTGAATTTCTTAATTAAACAAAAATACAAGTAATGGACTCAATTGTATAAAATACACTTTAGTGGATGAATATTAGATATAACAAAACTAAGCTTTAATGGTGGATCAAGCATATTGCTCTTCAGGGAAGTGGGGAAACTTCTTTTTAGAGTCCATTGCATTTGATTTTTCATAACTAATATGATTGTAGGCTTAAATTCTATAAATCATTTCAACTTACCTTGTGGTGAAGGAAACAATTAAAAAAATGACAAAATTTAAATCCAACTAATTATTAATAATGCATAAATCCCTCAAAGAGTTTAAAATTCAAAAAGTTGAAAAAATACAATATTTTGATTTTTCAATTTATTGTTAATTTCACTGTATAAAATACATTTTAGTAGATAAATATTATAAATAGCAATCCTAAAGTTTAATGTTGGGTCAAGCATATTGTTGTTAAGGGGAGTGGGGAAACTTCTTATTATAGTCCATTGCATTTGCTTTTTCTTAAGTAATATGTTTGTAGACTCGAATTATACAAATCATTTCATCTTGCATTATGGCAAATGAGGCAATTAAAAAAATTACAAAATTTACATTCAACAAATTATTAACAATAAATAAATCCTTATAAATCTTTAAAATTCAAAAAGTTAAAAAAATACAATGTTTTGATTTTTCAATTTATTATTAATCCCACTACATTTTGAATGGTGGGAAAAACATAATATTTGAATTTGTTAATTGAACAAAAATACAAGTAATGGACTCAATTGCATAAAATACACTTTAGTGGATCAATATTATAAATGACAATCCTAAGGTTTAATGTTGGGTCAAGCATATTACTATTGAGGGAAGTGGGGAAACTTCTTATTAGAGCCCATTGCATTTGATTTTTCATAAGTAATTTGTTTCTAGGCTAAAATTGTATAAATCTCTTCATCTTGCATCATGGGAAAGGAGACAAATAAAAAAATGAAAAAATTTAAATTCAACTTATTATTCATAATCCATAAATCCCTCGAAGAGTTTAAAATTCAAAAATTAAAAAATACAATGTTTTAATTTTTTAATTTCTTGTTAACCTACTGCATTTTGAATGGTGAGAAAAGCATAATATTTGAATTTGTTAATTGAATAAAAATTCAAGTAATGGACTCAATTGTACAAAATATACTTTAGTGTATAAATATTATAAATAACAATTCTAAGTTATAATGTTCGGTCAAGCATATTATTGTTGGGGGAAGTGGGGAAACTTTTTATTAGAGCCCATTGCATTTGATTTTTCATAAGTAATATGTTTCTAGACTAAAATTGTATAAATCATTTCAATTGGCATTATGGCAAAGGGGATAGTTAAAAAAATGGCAAAATTTAAATTCAACTGATTATTAACAATGCATAAATCCCTCAAAGAGTTTAAAATTTGAAAAGTTGAAAAAATATAATGTTTTGATTTTTCAATTTATTGTTAATCCCACTACATTTTGAATGGTGAGAAAAACATAATATTTGAATTTGCTAATTGAACAAAAATACAAGTAATGGACTCAATTGTACAAAATACACTTTAGTGGATAAATATTATAAATAGTAATCCTAAACTTTAATGTTGAGCCAAGCATATTACACTTGAGGGGAGTGGGGAGAGTTCATATTAGGCGTCAATTGCCTTTGCTTTTTCTTAAGTAATATGTTTGTATACTCGAATTCTATAAATCATTCACCTTACATTTTGGCAACAAAGACAACTAATAAAATGGCAAAATTTAAATTCAACTGATTATTAACAATGCATAAATCCCTCAAAGATTTTAAAATTGAAAAAGTTGAAAAAAATACGATGTTTTGATTTTTCAAACTTATTATTAATCCCACTACATTTTAAATGGTGAGAAAAACATAATATTTGAATTTCTTAATTGAACAAAAATACAAGTAATGGACTCAATTGTACAACATACACTTTAGTGGATGAATATTATAAATAGCAATTCTAAACTTTAATATTGGGTTAAGCATATTACTGTTAAGGGAAGTGGGAAAACTTTTTATAGAGCCCATTGCATTTGATTTTTCATAAGTAATATGTCTCTAGACTAAAATTGTATAAGATCATTTCAATTGGCATTATGGCAAAGGGGATAGTTAAAAAAATGACAAAATTTAAAATTCAACTAATTATTAACAATGCATAAATCCCTCAAAGAGTTTAAAATTCAAAAAGTTGAAAAAATACAATGTTTTGATTTTTCAATTTCTTTTTAATCCCACTACATTTTGAATGGTGAGAAAAAACATAATATTTGAATTTCTTAATTGAACAAAAATACAAGTAATGGACTCAATTGTACAAAATACACTTTAGTGGATGAATATTATAAATAGTAATCTTAAGTTTTAATGTTGAGCCAAGCATATTACACTTAAGGGGAGTAGGGGATTGTTCTCATTAGGGTCAATTGCCTTTGCTTTCTCTTAAGTAATATGTTTGTAGACTCGAATTCTATAAATTATTTCACCTTACATTTTGGCAATGGAGACAACTAAACAAATGGCAACATTTAAATTCAACTGATTATTCACAATGCATAAATCCCTCAAAGAGTTTAAAATTCAAAAATTGAAAAATACAATGTTTTAATTTTTCAATTTCTTGTTAATTCCACTACATTTTGAATGGTGAGAAAACAGAATATTTCAATTTGTTAATTGAATAAAAATACATGTAATGGACTCAGTTGTACAAATACACTTTAGTGGATGAATATGTTTGTACACTCAAATTCTATAAATCATTTCGACTTGGATTTTGGCAACGGAGACAACTAAAAAATGGAAAAATTTAAATTCAACTGATTATTCACAATGTATAAATCCCTCAAAGATTTTAAAATTCAAAAAGTTGAAAAAAAATAATGTTTTGATTTTTCAATTTCTTGTTAGTCCCACTGCATTTTGAATGGTGGGAAAAATATAATATTTGAATTTGTTAATTACTCAAAAATACAAGTAATGGACTCAATTATATAAAATACATTTTAGTGGATGAATATTATAAATAGCTATCCTAAACTTTAATGTTGGGTCAAGCATATTACTTTTGAGGGGAGTGGGGAAACTTCTTATTAGAGTCAATTGCATTCGCTTTTTCTTTAGTTATATATTTGTCAACTCGAATTATATAAATCATTTCAACTTGCATTGTGGCAAATAAGGCAATTAAAAAAATTACAAAATTTAAATTCAACTAATTATTGACAATGCATAAATCGCTATAAGTTTTTAAAATTCAAAAAATTGAAAAAATACAATGTTTTCATTTTTCAATTTATTGTTAATCCCACTACATTTTGAATAGTGAGAAAAACATAATATTTGAATCTGTTTATTGAACAAAAATACAAGTAATGGACTGAATTGTATAAAATATACTTTAGTGGATGAATATTAAAAAGAGTAATCCTAAGCTTTAATGTTGAGTCAAGCATATTACTCTTAAGGAGAGTGGCAAAACTTCTTATTAGGGTCGATTGCATTTGCTTTGTTTTAAGTAATATGTTTGTACACTCGAATTCTATAAATTATTTCAACTTGGATTTTGGCAACAGAGACAATTGAAAAATGACAAAATTTAAATTCAACTAATTATTCACAATGCATAAATCCCTTAAAGAATTTAAAATTCATAAAGTTGAAAAAATACAATGTTTTGATTTTTCTATATCTTGTGAATCCCACTGCATTTTGAATGGTGAGAAAAACATAATACTTGAATTTGTTAATTGAACAAAAATACAAGTAATAGACTCAATTATACAAAATACACTTTAGTGGATAAATATTATAAAGAGTAATCCTAAGCTTTAATGTTGAGTCAAACATATTAATCTTAAGGGGAGTGGGGTAACTTCTTATTAGGGTCCATTGGATTTTCTTTTTCTTAAGTAATATGTTTGTACACTCGAATTCTATAAGTCATTTCAACTTGGATTTTGGCAATGGAGACAACTAAAAAATGGCAAAATTTAAATTCAACTGATTATTCACAATGCATAAATCACTCAAAGATTTTAAAATTCAAAAAGTTGAAAAAAAAATAATGTTTTGATTTTTCAATTTCTTGTTAGTCCTACTGCATTTTGAATGGTGGTAAAAACATAATATTGAATTTGTTAATTGCTCAAAAATACAAGTAATGGACTCAATTATATAAAATACACTTTAGTGGATGAATATTATAAATAGCAATCCTAAGCTTTAATGTTGGGTCAAGCATATTACTTTTGAGGGGAGTGGGGAAACTTCTTATTAGAGTCAATTGCATTCGCTTTTTCTTTAGTTATATATTTGTCAACTCGAATTATATAAATCATTTCAACTTGCATTGTGGCAAATGAGGCAATTAAAAAAATTACAAAATTTAAATTCAACTAATTATTGACAATGTATAAATCGCTATAAGTTTTTATAATTCAAAAAGTTGAAAAAATACAATGTTTTGATTTTTCAATTTATTGTTAATCCCACTACATTTTGAATAGTAAGAAAAACATAATATTTGAATTTGTTAATTAAACAAAAATACAAGTAATGGACTCAATTGTACAAAATATATTTTAGTGGATGAATATTATAAAGAAGAATCCTAAACTTTAATGTTGAGTCAAGCATATTACACTTGAGGGGAGTGGGGAAACTTTTTATTAGGGTCCATTGCATTTGCTTTTTCTTAAATAATATGTTTGTAGTCTCGAATTCAATAAATCAATTCAACTTGCATTTTGGCAATAGAGACAACTAAAAAAATTACAAAATTTAAATTTAAGTAATTATTGACAAAGCTTAAATCCCTATAAGTTTTTTAAATTCAAAAAGTTGAAAAAATACAATATTTTGATTTTTCAATTTATTGTTAATCCCACTGCATTTTGAATGGTGAAAAACACATAATATTTGAATTTCTTAATTGAACAAAAATACAAGTAATGATATCAATTATACAAATTACACTTTAGTGGATGAATATTATAAATAGTAATCCTAAACTTTATCCATTTTGGCAATGGAGACAAGTAAAAAAATGAAAAAATTTAAATTCAACTAATTATTTACAATGCATAAATCTCTCAAAGAGTTTAAAATTCAAAAAGATGAAAACATACAATATTTTGATTTTTTAATTTATTGTTAATCTCATTGCATTTTGAATGGTGAGAAAAATATAATATTCGAATTTGTTAATTGAACAAAAATACAAGTAATGGACTCAATTGTATAAAATACATTTTTGTGGATGAATATTATAAATAGCAATTCTAATATTTAATGTTGGGTCAAGCATATTACAGTTAAGGGAAGTCGGGAAACTTTTTTTTAGAGCCCATTGCATTTGATTTTTCATAAGTAATATGTTTCTAAACTAAAATTGTATAAATCATTTCAACTGGCATTATGATGAAGTGGACAATTAAAAAAATGACAAAATTTAAACTTAAAGTGGGGAAAGTTCTTATTAGGGTCCAATGCATTTGCTTTTTCTTAAGTAATATGTTTGTAGACTCAAATTCTATAAATCAATTCAACTTGCATTTTGGCAAAAGAGACAACTAAAAAGATGGCAAAATTTAAATTTAACTAATTATTCACAATGCATAAATCCCTCAAAGAGTTTAAAATTCAAAAAGTTGAAAAAATGTACTATTTTAAATTTTCAATTTATTCTGAATTCCACTATATTTCAAATGGTGAGAAAAGCATAATATTTGAATTTCTTAATTGAACAAAAGTACAAGTAATTGACTCAATTGTACAAAATACACTTTAGTGGATGAATATTATAAATAGCAATTCTAAGCGTGGATGAATATTATAAATAGCAATTCTAAGCTTTAAGGTTGGGTTAAGCATATTGCTCTTGAGGGAAGTGGGAAAACTTCTTATTAGAGACCATTGCATTTGCTTTTCTTTAGCAATATGTTTGTCCACTCGAATTATATAAATCATTTCAACTTGCATTGTGGCAAAAGAGGCAATCAAAAAAATTACGAAATTGAAATTCAACTATGTATTGATAATGCATAAATCCCTATAAGTTTTTAAAATTAAAAAAGTTGAAAAAATACAATATTTTGATTTTTCAATTTATTGTTAATCCCACTGCATTTTGAATGGTGAGAAACACATAATATTTGAATTTCTTAATTAAACAAAAATACAAGTAATGGACTCAATTGTACAAAATACACTTTAGTGGATGAATATTATAAATAGCAATCCTAAACTTTAATGTTGGGTCAAGCATATTACTGTTGAGGGATGTGGGGAAACTTTTTATAAGAGCCCGTTGCATTTGATTTTTCATAAATAATATGTTTCTAGACTAAAATTGTATAAATCATTTCAACTTGCATTATGGCTAAGGGGACAATTAAAAAAAATGACAAAATCTAAATTCAACTGATTATTAACAATGCATAAATCCCTTAAGGAGTTTAAAATTCAAAAATTTGAAAAAATGCAATGTTTTCATTTTTCAATTTATTGTTAATCCCACTCCATTTTAAGTAGTGAGAAAAACATAATATTTGAATTTTTTAATTGAACAAAAATACAAGTAATGGACTTAATTGTCAAAAATACACTTTAGTGGATGAATATTATAAATACTAATCCTAAGCTTTAATGTTGGGTTGAGCATATTACTTTTGAGGGAAGTGGGGAAACTTCTTATTAAAGTCCATTGCATTTGCTTTTTCTTCAGTAATATGTTTATTGACTTCAATTATATAAATCATTTCAACCTGTATTGTGGCAAAGGAGGCAATTAAAAAAATTACAAAATTTAAATTGAACTAATTATTTACAATGCATAAATCTCTATAAGTTTTTAAAATTCAAAAAGTTGAAAAAATACAATGTTTTGATTTTTCAATTTATTGTTAATCTCACTACATTTTTAATTGTGAGAAAAACATAATATTTGAATTTCTTAATTGAACAAAAATACAAGTAATGGACTCAATTATACAAAATACATTTTAGTGGATGAATATTATAAATAGCAATTGTAAGCTTTAATGTTGGGTCAAGGATATTACTGTTGAGGGAAGTAGGGAAACTTTTTATAAGAGCCCATTGCATTTGAATATTATAAATATTCACTTTAGTGGATGAATATTATAAATAGTAATCCTAAGTTTTAATGTTAATTCAAGCATATTACTCTTAAGGGGAGTGGGGAAACTTCCTATTAGGGTCCATTGCATTTGCTTTTTCTTAAGTAATATGAATGTAAACTCAAATTCAATAAATGATTTCAACTTCCATTTTGGCAATAGAGACAACTAAAAAATAGGCAAAATTTACATTCAACTGATTATTCACAATGCATAAATTGCTCAAAGAGTTTAAAATTCAAAAAGTTTAAAAAATACAATGTTTTGATTTTTCAATTTATTATTAATCCCATTATATTTTGAATGGTGAGAAAAACATAATATTTGAATTTCTTAATTGAACAAAAATACAAGTAATGGACCCAATTGTACAAAATACACTTTATTGGATGAATATTATAAATAGCAATCCTAAGCTTTAATGTTAGGTCAAACATATTGCTCTTGATGGGAGTGGGGAAGCTTCTTAATGAAGCCGATTGCCTTTAATTTTTCATAAGTAACATGTTTCAAGACAAAAATTTTAGAAATCATTTCAACTTGCATTATGGCAAAGGAGACAATTAAAAAAATGACAAAATTTAAATTCAAACGATTATTAACAATACATAAATCCCTCAAAGAGTTTAAAATTTAAAAAGCTGAAGAAATAAAATGTTTTGATCTTTTAATTTATTGTTAATCTCACTACATTTTGAATGGTGAGAATAACATAATATTTAAATTTGTAAATTCAACAAAAATACAAATAATAGACTCAATTGCATAAAATACACATTCATGGATGAATATTATAAATAGCAATCCTAAACTTTAATGTTGGGTCAACCATATTCCTCTTAATGGGAGTGGGGAAGCTTCTTAATGGAGCCGATTGCCTTTAATTGTTCATAAGTAACAAGTTTCTAGACAAAACTTTTAGAAATCATTTCAACTTGCATTATGGCCAAGGAGACAATTAAAAAAATGACAAAATTTAAGTGCAAATGATTATTAAAAATACATAAATCCCTCAAAGAGTTTAAAATTTAAAAAATTGAAAAAATAAAATGTTTTGATCTTTTAATTTATTGTTAATCCCATTGCATTTTGAATGGTGAGAAAAATATAATATTTGAATTTGTTAATTGAACATAAATACAAGTAATGAGCTCAATTGTACAAAATATACTTTAGTGGATGAATATTATAAATAGCAATCCTAAACTTTAATGTTGGGTCTACCATATTGCTCTTGATGGGAGTGGGGAAGCTTCTTAATGGAGCCGATTGCCTTTAATTTTTCACAAGTAACATGTTTCTAGACAAAAATTTTAGAAATCATTTCAACTTGCATTATGGCAAAGGAGACAATTAAAAAAATGACAAAATTTAAATTCAAACGATTATTAACAATACATAAATCCCTCAAAGAGTTTAAAATTTAAAAAGTTAAAGAAATAAAATGTTTTGATCTTTTAATTTATTGTTAATCCCACTGCATTTTGAATGGTGAGAATAACATAATATTTAAATTTGTAAATTCAACAAAAATACAAATAATAGACTCAATTGTATAAAATACACATTCATGGATGAATATTATAAATAGCAATCCTAAACTTTAATGTTGGGTCAAGCATATTCCTCTTGATGGGAGTGGGGAAGCTTCTTAATGGAGCCGATTGCCTTTAATTTTTCATAAGTAACATGTTTCTAGACAAAACTTTTAGAAGTCATTTCAACTTGCATTATAGCAAAGGAGACAATTAAAAAAATAACAAAATTTAAGTGCAAATGATTATTAAAAATACATAAATCCCTCAAAGAGTTTAAAATTTAAAAAATTGAAAAAATAAAATGTTTTGATCTTTTAATTTATTGTTAATCCCATTGCATTTTGAATGGTGAGAAAAACATAATATTTCAATTTGTTAATTGAAAATAAATACAAGTAATGAGCTCAATTGTATAAAATACACATTAGTGGATGAATATTATAAATAGCAATCCTAAACTTTAATGTTGGGTCAACCATATTGCTTTTGATAGGAGTGGGGAAGCTTCTTAATGGAGCCGATTGCCTTTAATTTTTGATAAGTAACATGTTTCTAGACAAAAATTTTAGAAATCATTTCAACTTGCATTATGGCAAAGGAGACAATTAAAAAAATGACAAAATTTAAATTCAAACGATTATTAACAATACATAAATCCCTCAAAGAGTTTAAAATTTAAAAAGTTGAAGAAATAAAATGTTTTGATCTTTTAATTTATTGTTAATCCCACTGCATTTTGAATGGTGAGAATAACATAATATTTAAATTTGTAAATTCAACAAAAATACAAATAATAGACTCAATTGTATAAAATACACATTCATGGATGAATATTATAAATAGCAATCCTAAACTTTAATGTTGGGTCAACCATATTGCTCTTGATGGGAGTAGGGAAGCTTCTTAATGGAGCCGATTGCCTTTAATTTTTCATAAGTAACATGTTTCTAGACAAAAATTTTAGAAATCATTTCAACTTGCATTATGGCCAAGGAGACAATTAAAAAAATGACAAAATTTAAATTCAAATGATTATTAACAATACATAAATCCCTCAAAGAGTTTAAAATTTAAAAAGTTGAAAAAATAAAATGTTTTGATCTTTTAATTTATTGTTAATCCCACTGCATTTTGAATGGTGAGAAAAACATAATATTTGAATTTGTTAATTAAAGAAAAATACAAATGATGGACTCAATTGTATAAAATACACATTAGTGGATGAATATTATAAATAGCAATCCTAAACTTTAATGTTGGGTCAAGCATATTCCTCTTGATGGGAGTGGGGAAGCTTCTTAATGGAGCCAATTGCCTTTAATTTTTCATAAGTAATATGTTTCTAGACAAAAATTTTAGAAATCATTTCAACTTGCATTATCGCAAAGGAGACAATTAAAAAAATGACAAAATTTAGGTTTAAATGATTATTCACAATACATAAATCCCTCAATGAGTTTAAAATTTAAAAAGTTGAAAAAATAAAATGTTTTGATCTTTTAATTTATTGTAAATCCCACTGCATTTTGAATGGTGAGAAAAACATAATATTTGAATTTGTTAATTGAACAAAAATACAAATGATGGACTCAATTCTATAAAATACACATTAGTGGATGAATATTATAAATAGCAATCCTAAACTTTAATGTTGGGTCAACCATATTGCTCTTGATAGGAGTGGGGAAGCTTCTTAATGGAGCCGATTGCCTTTAATTTTTCATAAGTAACATGTTTCTAGACAAAAATTTTAGAAATCATTTCAACTTCCATTATGGCAAAAGAGACAATTAAAAAAATGACAAAATTTCAATTCAAATGATTATTAACAATAGATAAATCCCTCAAAGAGTTTAAAATTTAAAAAATAAAATGTTTTGATCTTTTAATTTATTGTTAATGCCACTGCATTTTGAATGGTGAGAAAAACATAATATTTGAATTTGTTAATTGAACAAAAATACAAATGATGGACTCAATTGTATAAAATACACATTCGTGGATGAATATTATAAATAACAATTTTAAGCTTTAATGTTGCGTTAAGGATATTGCTCTTCAGGGGAGTGGAGAAACTTCTTATTTGAGTCCATTGCATTTGCTTTTTCTTAAGTAATATGTTTGTAGAGTCGAATTATATAAATCATTTCAACTTGCATTGTGGCAAATGAGGCAATTAAAAAAATTATAAAATTTAAATTCAACTAATTATTGACAATGCATAAATGCCTATAAGTTTTTAAAATTCAAAAAGTTGAAAAAATACAAAGTTTTGATTTTTCAATTTATTGTTAATCCCACTGCATTTTGAATGGTGAGGAAAACATCATATTTGATTTTGTTAATTGAGCAAAATACAAGTAATGGACTCAATTGTATAAAATATACTTTAGTGGATGAATATTATAAATAGCAATCCAAAGTTTTAATTTTGGGTCAAGCATATTGCTCTTGAGGGGAGTGGGGAAACTTCTTATTAAAGTCCATTGCATTTGCTTTTTCTTAATTAATATGTTTGTAGACTCGAATTATACAAATCATTTCAACTTGCATTGTGGTAAAGGACGCAACTAAAAAATTACAAAATTTAAATTCAACTGATTATGGACAATGCATAAATCCTTATAAGTTTTCAAAATTAAAAAAGTTGAGAACATATAATGTTTTGATCTTTTAATTTATTGTTAATCCCATTGCATTTTGAATGGTGAGAAAAACATAATATTTGAATTTGTTAATTAAACATAAATACAAGTAATGGACTCAATTGTACAAATAGACTTTAGTGGATGAATATTATAAATAGCAATCCTAAACTTTAATGTTGGGTCAACCATATTGCTCTTGATGGGAGTGGGGAAGCTTCTTATTGGAGCCGATTGCCTTTAATTTTTCATAAGTAACATGTTTCTAGACAAAAATTTTAGAAATCATTTCAACTTGCATTATGGCAAAGGAGACAATTAAAAAAATGACAAAATTTAAATTCAAATGATTATTAACAATACATAAATCCCTCAAAGAGTTTAAAATTTAAAAAGTTGAAAAAATAAAATGTTTTCATCTTTTAATTTATTGTTAATCCCACTGCATTTTGAATAGTGAGAAAAACATAATATTTGAATTTGTTAATTGAACAAAAATACAAATGATGGACTCAATTGTATAAAATACACATTAGTGGATGAATATTATAAATAGCAATCCTAAACTTTATTGTTGGGTCAACCATATTCCTTTTGATGGGAGTGGGGAAGCTTCTTAATGGAGCTGATTGCCTTTAATATTTCATAAGTAACATGTTTCTAGACAAAAATTTTAGAAATCATTTCAACTTGCATTATGGCAAAGGAGACAATTAAAAAAATGACAAAATTTAAATTTAAATGATTATTAACAATATATAAATCCCTCAAAGAGTTTAAAATTTAAACTGTTGAAAAAATAAAATGTTTTGATCTTTTAATTTATTGTTAATCCCATTGCATTTTGAATGCTGAGAAAAACATAATATTTGAATTTGCTAATTGAACATAAATACAAGTAATGAACTCAATTGTACAAAATATACTTTAGTGGATGAATAATATAAATAGCAATCCTAAAC
This sequence comes from Bruguiera gymnorhiza, assembly GCA_020883675.1. Lineage (NCBI taxonomy): Eukaryota > Viridiplantae > Streptophyta > Magnoliopsida > Malpighiales > Rhizophoraceae > Bruguiera > Bruguiera gymnorhiza. The sequence goes on along the minus strand of JAIRCJ010000288.1, from coordinate 209,817 downwards.
TTTAATGTTGGGTCAACCATATTCCTCTTGATGGGAGTGGGGAAGCTTCTTAATGGAGCCGATTGCCTTTAATTTTTGATAAGTAACATGTTTCTAGACAAAAATTTTAGAAATCATTTCAACTTGCATTATGGCCAAGGAGACAATTAAAAAAATGACAAAATTTCAATGCAAATGATTATTAACAATACATAAATCCCTCAAAGAGTTTAAAATTTAAAAAGTTGAAAAAATAAAATGTTTTGATCTTTTAATTTATTGTTAATCCCACTGCATTTTGAATGGTGAGAAAAACATAATATTTGAATTTGTTAATTGAACAAAAATACAAATGATGGACTCAATTGTATAAAATACACATTAGTGGATGAATATTATAAATAACAATCTTAAGCTTTGATGTTGGGTTAAGGATATTGCTCTTGAGGGGAGTGGGGAAACTTCTTATTTGAGTCCATTGCATTTGCTTTTCCTTAAGTAATATGTTTGTAGAGTCGAATTATATAAATCATTTCAACTTCCATTGTGGCAAATGAGTCAATTAAAAAAATTACAAAATTTAAATTCAACTAATTATTGGTAACACATAAATGCCTATAAGTTTTTAAAATTCAAAAAGTTGAAAAAATACAAAGTTTTGATTTTTCAATTTATTGTTAATCCCACTGCATTTTGAATGGTGAGGAAAACATCATATTTGATTTTGTTAATTGAGCAAAAATACAAGTAATGGACTCAATTGTATAAAATATACTTTAGTGGATGAATATTATAAATAGCAATCCAAAGTTTTAATATTGGGTCAAGCATATTGCTCTTAAGGGGAGTGGGGAAACTTCTTATTAAAGTCCATTGCATTTGCTTTTTCTTTAGTAACATGTTTGTTGACTCGAATTATATAAATCATTTCAACTTGCATTGTGGTAAAGGACGCAACTAAAAAATTACAAAATTTAAATTCAACTGATTATTGACAATGCATAAATCCTTATAAGTTTTCAAAATTAAAAAAGTTGAGAAAATATAATGTTTTGATCTTTTAATTTATTGTTAATCCCATTACATTTTGAATGGTGAGAAAAACATAATAGTTGAATTTGTTAATTGAACATAAATACAAGTAATCAACTCACTTGTACAAAATATACTTTAGTGGATGAATATTATAAATAGCAATCCTAAACTTTAATGTTGGGTCAACCATATTGCTCTTGATGGGAGTGGGGAAGCTTCTTATTGGAGCCGATTGCCTTTAATATTTCATATGTAACATGTTTCTAGACAAAAATTTTAAAAATCATTTCAACTTGCATTATGGCAAAGGAGACAATTAAAAAATGACAAAATTTAAATTCAACCTATTATTCACGATGCATAAATCCCTCAAAGAGTTTGAAATTTAAAAAGTTGAAAAAATATGATGTTTTTATTTTTCAATTTTTTGTTAATCCCATTGCATTTTGAAAGGAGAGAAAAACCTAATATTTGAATTTGTTAATTGAACAAAAATATAAGCAATGGACTCAATTGTACAAAATACACTTTAATGGATGAATATTATAAATAGCAATCCTAAGGTTTAATGTTAGGTAAAGCATGTTGCTCTTGAGGAGTGTGCGGAAACATCTTATTAGAGCCCATTGCATTTGATTTTTCATAGGTAATATGTTGGTAGACTAAAATTCTATAAATCATTTCAACTTGCATTATGGCAAAGGTGACAATTATAAAAATGACAAAATTTCAATTCAAATGATTATTAACAATGCATAAATCCCTCAAAGAGTTTAAAATTCAAAAAGTAGAAAAAATACAATGTTTTGACTTTTCAATTTATTGTTAATCCCACTGCATTTTGAATGGTGAGAAAAACATAATATTTGAATTTGTTAATTGAACCAAAATACAAGTAATAGACTCAATTGTATAAAATAGACTTTAGTGGATGAATATTATAAATAGCCCTGCTAAGTTTTAATGTTGGGTCAAACATATTGCTTTTAAACGGGGTGGAAAGAGTTCTTATTAGAGTCCACTGCATTTGATTTTTCGTAAGTAATATGTTTCTAGAGTAAAATTCTATAAATCATTTCAACTTGCATTATGGCAAAGGAGACAATGAAAAAAATGACAAAATTTAAATTTAACTGATTATTCACAATGCATAAATCCCTCAAAGAGTTTAATACTTAAAAAGTTGAAAAAATAAAATGTTTTTATTTTTCAATTTATTGTTAATCCTACTACATTTTGAATGGTGAGAAAAACATAATATTTGAATTTGTTAATTGAACCAAAATATAAGTAATAGACTCAACTGTATAAAATACACTTTAGTGGATGAATATTATAAATAGCACCGCTAGGTTTTAATGTTATGTCAAGCATATTGCTCTTAAGCGGGGTGGGAAAAGTTCTTATTAGAGTCCATTGCATTTGATTTTTCATAAGTAATATGTTTCTAGAGTAAAATTCTGTAAATCATTTCAACTTGCATTATGGCAAAGGAGACAATGAAAAAAATGAAAAATTTAAATTCAAATGATTATTAACTATATATAAATCCTTTAAAGGGTTTAAAAATTTAAAAATTTGAAAAATATAATGTTTTGGCTTTTCTATTTATTATTAATCCCACTGAATTTTGAATGGTGCGAAAAATATAATATTTGAATTTGTTAATTGACGACAATAGAAGTAATGGACTCAATTGTATAAAATACACTTTAGTGGACGAATATTATAAATAGCAATCCTAAGTTTTAATGTTGGATCAAGCATATTGCTTTTAAGGGGAGTGAGGAAACTTCTTATTAAATTCCATTGCATTTACTTTTTCTTATGTAATATGTTTGTAGACTCGAATTATATAAATCATTGCAACTTGCATGGTGGCAAAGGAGGCAATTAAAAAAATTACAAAATTTAAATTTAACTCTTTATTAATAACCCATTAATGCGTATAAAACTTTAAAATTTTAAAAGTTGAAAAAAATGCAATGTTTTGAATTTTAAATTTAATATGTTTGTAGACTCGAATTATAAAATCATTTCAACTTCCATTATAGCAAAGGAGGTAATTAAAAAATTTATAAAATTTAAAATTCAACTAATTATTGACAGTGAATAAATCCCTATAACTTTTTAAAATTCAAAAAGTTGAAAAAATACAATTTTTGATTTTCCAATTTATTGTTAATCTCACTGCATTTTGAAAGGAGGGGAAAATATAATATTTGAATTTTTAATTGAACAAAAATACAAATAATGGATTCAATTGTACAAAATACACTTTAGTGGATGACTATTGTAAATAGCAATCCTAAACTTAATGTTGGGTTAAGCATATTGTTCTTAGGGGAGTGGGGAAACTTATTATAATCCATTGCATTTGCTTTTTTCTCAGAAAAGTNGAGTCCATTGCATTTGATTTTTCGTAAGTAATATGTTTCTAGACTAAAATTCTGTAAATCATTTCAACTTGCATTATGGCAAAGGAGACAATTAAAAAAATGACAAAATTTAAATTCAAATGATTATTAACTATACATAAATCCCTCAAAGAGTTTAAAATTTAAAAAGTTGAAAAAAATATAATATTTTGGTTTTTCTATTTATTGTTAATCCCACTGAATTTTGAATGGTGCGAAAAATATAATATTTGAATTTGTTAATTGAACGAAAATAGAAGTAATGGACTCAATTGTATAAAATACACTTTAGTGGACAAATATTATAAATAGCAATCCTAAGTTTTAATGTTGGATCAAGCATATTACTCTTAAGGGGAGTGAGGAAACTTCTTATTAGAGTCCATTGCATTTACTTTTTCTTAAGTAATATGTTTGTAGACTCAAATTATATAAATCATTTCAACTTGCATGGTGGCAATTAAAAAAATTACAAAATTTAAATTCAACTCTTTATTAATAACCCATTAATGCGTATAAAACTTTAAAATTTTAGAAGTTGAAAAAAATGCAATGTTTTGAATTTTAAATTTAATATGTTTGTAGACTTGAATTATAAAAATCATTTCAACTTCCATTATAGCAAAGGAGGCAATTAAAAAATTTACAAAATTTAAATTCAACTAATTATTGACAATGAATAAATCCCTATAACTTTTTTAAAATTCAAAAAGTTGAAAAAATACAATATTTTGATTTTCCAATTTATTGTTAATCTCACTGCATTGTGAAATGAGGGAAAAATATAATATTTGAATTTTTAATTGAACAAAAATACAAATAATGGACTCAATTGTACAAAATACACTTTAGTGAATGACTATTGTAAATAGCAATCCTAAACTTTAATGTTGGGTTAAGCATATTGCTCTTTATGGGAGTGGGGAAACTTATTATAATCCATTGCATTTGCTTTTTCCTCAGTAAAGTGTTTGTAGACTCATATTATATAAATCATTTCAACTTGCTTTGTGGCAAAGGAGGCAATTAAAAAAATTACAAAGTTTTAATTCAACTTATTATTAATAACGCATTAATACGTATAAAACTTTAAAATTTTAAAATTTGAAAAAATACAATGTTTTCATTTTTAAATTTATTATTAATGCCACTACACTTTGAACGGTGAGAAAAACATAATATTTGAATTTGTTTATTGAACAAAAATACAAGAAATGGACTTTATTGTATAAAATACACTTTAGTGGATGAATATTATAAATAGTAATCCTAGGCTTTAATGTTGGGTCAAGCATATTCCTCTCGAGGGGGTTGGGGAAACTTCTTATTAGAGTCTATTGCATTTGTTTTTTTTTTAAGTAATATGTTTGTAGACTCAAATTATAAAAATCATCTCAACTTGCATTGTGGCAAAAGAGGCAATTAAAAAAATTACAAAATTTAAATTCAACTAATTATTGACAATGAATAAATCGCTATAACTTTTTAAAATTCAAAAAGTTGAAAAAATACAATGTTTTGATTTTCCATTTTATTGTTAATCCCACTGCATTTTGAAAGGAGAGAAAAACATAATATTTGAATTTTTTACTTGAACAAAAATACAAGTAAAGGGCTAAATTATACAAAATACACTTTAGTGGATGACTATTATAAATAGCAATCCTAAACTTTAATGTTGGGTCAAGCATATTGCTCTTGAGGGGAGTGGGGAAATTTGTTATTGTAGTCCACTGCACTTGCTTTTTCTTAAGTAATATATCTGTAGACTCAAATTATATAAATCATTTCAACTTGCATTGTGGCCAAGGAGGCAATTAAAAAAATCACAAAATTTAAATTCAACTAATTATTGATAATGCATAAATCCCTTTAAGTTTTTAAAATTCAAAAAGTTCAAAAAATACAGTGTTCTGATTTTTCAATTTATTGTTAATCCCACTGCATTTTGAAAGGAGAGAAAAACATAATATTTGAATTTGTTTATTGAACAAAAATACAAGAAATGGACTTAATTGTATAAAATACGCTTTAGTGGATGAATATTATAAATAGCAATCCTAAGCTTTAATGTTGGGTCAAGCACATTCCTCTCGAGGGGAGTGGGAAAACTTCTTATTAAAGTTTATTGCATTTGTTTTTTCTTAAGTAATATGTTTGTAGACTCAAATTATAAAAATCATTTCAACTTGCATTGTGGCAAAGGAGGCAATTAAAAAAATTACAAAATTTAAATTTACTTAATTATTGACAATGAATAAATCCCTATATGTTTTTAAAATTCAAAAAGTTGAAAAAATACAATGTTTTGATTTTCCATTTTATTGTTAATCCCATTGCATTTTGAAAGGAGAGAAAAACCTAATATTTGAATTTTTTACTTGAACAAAAATACAAGTAAAGGGCTAGATTGTACAAAATACACTTTAGTGGATAACTATTATAAATAGCAATCCTAAGCTTTAATGTTGGGTGAAGCATATTGCTCTTGAGGAGAGTGGGGAAACTTCTTATTATAGTCCATTGCATTTGCTTTTTGTTCAGTAAAATGCTTGTTAACTCATACTATATAAATCATTTCAACTTGCATTGTGGCAAAGGAGGCAATTAAACAAATTACAAAATTTTAATTCAACTCATTATTAACAATGCATTAATGCGTATAAAACTTTAAAATTTTAAAATTTTAAAAAATGCAATGTTTTGAATTTTAAATTTATTATTAGTGCCACTACATTTTGAATGGTGAGAAAAACATAATATTTGAATTTGTTTATTGAACAAAAATACAAGTAATGGACTCAATTGTACAAAATACACTTTAGTGGATGAATATTATAAATAGCAATCCTAAACTTTAATGTTGGGTCAAGTATATTCCTCTTGAACGGAGTGGGCAAACTTCTTATTATAGTCCACTGCACTTGCTTTTTCTTAAGTAATATGTTTGTAGATTCGAATTATATAAATCATTTCAACTTGCATTATGGCAAAGGAGGCAATTAAAAAAATCACAAAATTTAAATTCAATTAATTATTGATAATGCATAAATCCCTTTAAGTTTTTAAAATTCAAAAAGTTCAAAAAATACAATGTTCTGATTTTTCAATTTATTGTTAATCCCATTGCATTTTGAAAGGAGAGAAAAACATAATATTCGAATTTGTTAATTGAACAAAAATACAAGTAATGGACTCAATTGTATAAAATACACTTTAGTGGATGAATATTATAAATAGCAATCCTAAGTTTTAATGTTGGGTCAAGCATATTGCTCTTTAAGGGAGTGGGAAAACTTGTTATTAGAGTTTATTGCATTAGCTTTTTCTTAGGTAATATGTTTGTAGACTAAAATTATATAAGTCATTGTAAATTGCATTGTGGCAAAGGAGACATTTAAAAAAAATTAAAAAATTTAGATTCGACTAATTATTAACAATTCATAAATCCCTATAAGACTTTAAAATTCTAAAAATTGAAAAAATGCAATGCTTAGATTTTTCAATTTATTGTTAATGCCATTGCATTTTGAATGGTGAGAAAAACATAATATTTGAATATGTTAATTGAACAAAAATACAAGTAATCGTCTCAATTGTATAAAATACACTTTAATGGATGAAAATATAAATAGCAATCCTAAGCTTTAATGTTGGGCCAAGTATATTGCTCACGAAGGGAGTGGGGAAACTTCTTATTAGAGCCTATTGCATTAGCTTTCTCATGAGTAATATATTTTTATACTAAAATTATTTAAATCATTCCAAATTGCATTGTAGCACAGGAGACAATTAAAAAAATTATAAAATTTAAATTCAACTGATTATTAACAATGTATAAATCCCTATAAGACTTGAAAATTCTTAAAGTTGAAAAAATGCAATGTTTAGATTTTTCAATATATTGTTAATGCCACTTCATTTCAAATAGTGAGAAAAATATAATATTTGAATATGTTAATTGAACAAAAATACAAGTAATGGACTCAATTGTATAAAATACACTTTAGTGGATGAATATTATAAATAACAATCCTAAGCTTTAAAGTTGGGTCAAGCATATTCCTCTTGAGGGGAGTGAGGAAACTTCTTATTAGAGTTCATTACATTAACTTTTTCTTAGGTAATATGTTTGTAGACTAAAATTATATAAGTCATTCCAAATTGCATTGTGGGAAAGGAGACAATTAAAAAAGTTAAAAAATTTAAATTCAACTGATTATTAACATTGTATGAATCCCTATAAGACTTTAAAGTTCTAAAAGTTGAAAAAATGCAATGTTTTGATTTTTAACTTTTTTGTTAATGCCATTGCATCTTGAATAGTGAGAAAAGCATAATATTTGAATATGTTAATTGAACAAAAATACAAATAATCGACTCAATTGTATAAAATACACTTTAGTGAATGAATATTATAAATAAGAATTCCAGGCTTTAATGTCAGGTGAAGCATATTACACTTGAGGAGAGTGGGGAAACTTTTTATTAGAGTCCATCGCATTAGATTTTTCTTATGTAATAAGTTTATAGACTAAATTTATATAAATAATTTCATATAACATTATAACAAAGGAGAAAATTAAGAAAAGTACAAAATTTAAATTCAACTGATTTTTAACAATGCATTGTTCCCTATAAAACTTGAAAATTCTAAACGTTGAAAAAATGCAATGTTTTGATTTTTAAATTTATTGTAAATGCCATTGCATTTGAATGGTAAGAAAAACATAATATTTGAATTTGTTAATTGAACAAAAATACATGTAATGCACGCAATTGCATAAAATACAGTTTAGTGGATGAATATTATAAATAGCAATCCCAAGTTTTAATATTGGGTCAAGCAAATTGCTCTTCTTATTAGAGTCCATTGCATATGCTTTTTCTTAATTAATATGTAAATCATTTCAACTTGCATTGTGGCAAAAGAGTCAATTAAAAAAATTACAAAATTTAAATTCAACTGATTATTAACAATGCATAAATGCCCATAAGACTTTAAGATTCTAAAAGTTGAAAAAATGCAATGTTTTCATTTTTAAATTTATTGTTAATGCCACTGCATTTTGTATGGTGAGAAAAATATAATATTTGAATATGTTAATTGAACAAAAATAAAAGTAATGGACTCAATTGTATAGAACACACATTAGTGGACAAATATTATAAATAGCAATCTTAAACTTTAATGCTGGGTCAAACATATTACTCTTAAGGAGAGTGGGGAAACTTCTTGTTAGAGTTCATTACATTTGCTTTTTCTTAAGTAATATATTTTTAGACTAAAATTACATAAATCATTTGAAAAAGCCTTGTTGCAAAGGTGACAATTGAAAAAATAACTAAAGTTAAATTTAGCTAATTATAAACAATGCATTTATCCATATAAGACTTTAAAATTCTAAAAATTGAAAAAATGCAATGTTTTGTTTTTAAATTTATTGTAAATGTCATTGCATTTGAATAGTGAGAAAGTCATAATATTTGAATACGTTAGTAGAATAAAAATACAAGTAATGGACTAAATTGTATAAAATACATTTTAGTCGATGAATATTATAATTAGTAATCCAAAGCTTCAAGGTTGGGTGAAGTATATTGCTCTTGAGAAGTGTGGTGAAACTTCTTATTATAGTCCATTCCATTTTCTTTTTCTTAAGCAATATATTTTAAGACTAAAATTATATAAATCATTTGAAATAGCATTGTCCTAAAGGAGACAATTAAATAAATTATGAAAGTTAAATTCAACTAATTATTAACAACGCATTCATCCTTATAAGAATTTAAAATTCTAATAATTGAAAAATTACAATGTTTTGATTTTTAAATTTATTGTAAATGTCATTGCATTTGAATGATAACAAAAATATAATATTTGAATATGTTAGTTGAACAAAAATACAAGTAATGGACTCAATTGTATAAAATACACTGTAGTGGATGAATATTATAATTAGCAATTTCGAGCTTCAATGTTGGTTCAAGTAATATGTTTGTAGACTAAAATTATATAAATCATCTCAAATTGCTCTGTGGCAAAGGAGAAAATTAAAAAAATTACAAGCTTTAAATTCAACTAATTATTTATAATGCATTTGTACCTATAAGACTTTTAAATTCTAAAAATTAAAAAAATATAATGTTTTGATTTTTAAATTTATTGTTAATGTCATTACATTTGAATGGTGAGAAAAACGTAATATTTGAATATGTTAATTGACCAAAAATACAAGTAATGGACTCAATTATATAGAATACACATTAGTGGATGAATATTATAAATAGCAATCTTAAACTTCAATGTTGTGTCAAGCATATTGCTTTTGAGGGGAGTGGGCAAACTTTTTATTAGAGTCCATTGCATTTCCTTTTCCTTAAGTAATATAATTGTAGACTAAAATTATATAAATCATTTGAAAAAGCCTTGTTACAAAGGAAAGAATTAAAAAAACTTTCAAAAGTTAAATTGAATTGATTATTAACAATGCATTTATCCTTGTAAGACTTTAAAATTCTAAAAATTAAAAAATTGCAATGTTTTGATTTTTAAATTTATTGTAAATGCCATTGCATTTGAATGGTGAGAGAGACATAATATTTGAATACATTAATTGAACAAAAATACAAGTAATGGACTCAATTGTTTAAAATACACGTTAGTGGATGAATATTATAATTAGCAATCTCAAGCATCAATGTTAGGTCAAGCATATTGCTCTTGAAGGGAGTGCGAAAGCTTTTTATTAGAGTCTATTGCATTTGGTTTTTCTTAAGTAATATATATTTAGACTAAAATTGTTTAAGTCATTTGAAATAGCATTGTCGCAAAGGAGACAATTAAGAAAATTACAAAAGTTAAATTCAACTGATTATTAACAAATCATTTATCCTTATAAGATTTTAAAATTCAAAAAATTGAAAAAGTGCCATGTTTTGAGTTTTAAATTTATTGTTCATGCCATTGCATTTGAATGGTGAGAAAAATACAATATTTGAATATGTTAATTGAACAAAAATACAAGTGATGGACTCAATTGAAAAAAATACATTTTAATGGATGAATATTATAAGTAGCAATCCCAAGGTTTAATGTTGGGTTAAGCATATTGCTCTTGAGGGCAGTGGGGAAACTTCTTGTTAAAGTCCATTGCATTTGCTTTTGTCTTAAGTAATATATTTTAAGACTAAAATTATATAAATCATTTGAAATAGCCTTGTCACAAAGGAGACAATTAAAAAAATTACAAAAGTTAAATTCAATTGATTATTAACAATGTATTTATCCCTAAAAGACTTTAAAATTCTAAAAATTGAAAAAGTGCAATGTTTTGATTCTTAAATTTATTGTTAATGCCATTGCATTTGAATGGTGAGAAAACCATAACATTTTAATATGTTAATTGAACAAAAATACAATTAACGAAGAATTTCTCCCTGTAAAACTTTCAAATTCTAAAAATTAAAATAATCCAATGCTTTTATTTTTTATATAATTTTTAATTCCATTTCATTTTCAACAGTAGGATAAATCTAATATTTGAATATGTTAATTTACAAAAATAAAAGCAGTGGACTCAAATGTGTAAAATACACTTTTGGGGATGACTATTATGAGTTGCAATCTCAAGTTTCAATGTTGATTCAAACATATAGCTCTAGAGTGTAGTGGGCTAACTTCTTATTAGAGTCCTTTGAATTCACTTTTATTTAATTAACATATGTGCACACTAAAATTATATAAATCATGTCAAATTGCATTGTGGTAATGGAGGCAATTAAAAAAATTACAAATTTAAATTCACTTGAGTATTAATGAAGAATTTGTACCTGTAAAACTTTAAAATTCTAAGAATTAAAATAATGCAATGTTTTTATTTTATAAAATATTCATAATACCATTGCATTTTGAACGGTGAGATAAACATAATATTTGAATTTGTTAATTGAACACAAATAAAAGTACTTGACTTAATTGTACAAAATACACTTTAGTGGATGACTATTATAAATTCCAATCTCAAGTTTTAATGTTAGGTCGAGTTTATAGCCCTAGAGTGTAGTGGGCTAACTTCTTATTAGAGTCCATTGCATTCCCTTTCATTTAATTAACATGTTTGTATACTAAAATTATATAAATCATGTCAAATTGCATTTGGTAATGGAGACAATTAAAAAAATTATAAAATTTAAATTCACTTGATTATTAATGAAGAATTTCTTCCTATAAGACTCTGAAATTCTAAAAATTATAATAATACAATATTTTTATTTTAAATTTTTTTTTTTTACCATTGCATTTTGAATGGTGAGATAAACATAATATTTCAATTTGTTAAATGAAAAAAAATTAAAAGTAATGGACTCAATTGTATAAAATATTCTTTAATGGATAAATATCATAAAGAGCAATGCCAAGCTTTAATGTTAGGTCTAACATATAGCTCTATAAGGGTGTAGGCTAATTTCTTATTAGTATCCATTGTATTTGAGTTTTTTTTTTTTAATTAACATGTTTATATACTAAAATTATGAAAATCATGTCAATTTGAAAAGTGGTAATGGAGAGAATTAAAAAAATTACAATATTTAACTCCACTTAAGTATTAAAAATGCATTTATCCCTTGAAAATTTTAAGATTCTAATAATTAAAAAAATGCAATGTTTTTATTTTTTAAATTATTGTCAATAGGATTGCATTTTGAATGGTGAGAAAAACCTAATATTTGAATTTATTAATTGAACAAAAATACAAGTAATTAACTCAATTGTATAAAATACACTTTAGTGGATGAATACTATAAATAGCAATCCCAAGTTTCGATGTTGGCTCAACTATATTGCTCCAAAGGGGATTGGGCTAACTTTTTATTAGAGTTCATTGCATTCGCATTATTTTACTGAACATGTTTGTATCCTAAATTATATAAATCATATCAAATTGCATTGTTGTAATGGAGAAAATTAAAAAAATTACGATATTTAACAGAGCATTTATAGTTGTAAGATTTTAAAATTCTAAAAACATAAAAAATGCAATGTTTTTATTTTTTAAATTATTGTTAATACCATTGCATTTTGAATGGTGAGACAAACTTAATATTTTAAGATGTTAATTGAACAAAAATACAAGTAATGAACTTAACTGTGTAAAATACACTTTAGTGACTGAATATTATAAATAGCAATCTCAAGCATTAATGTTGGGTGAACATATTGCTCTAGAGAGGAGTGGTTTAACATCTTATTAGAGTCCATTGAATTCACATTTACTTAATTAACATGTTTGTATACTAAAATTATATAAATCATGTCAAATTGCATTGTGGTAATGGAGACAATAAAAAAATTATGAAATTTAAATTCACTTGAGTATTAACGAAGAATTTTTCCTTATAAGACTTTAAAATTCTAAAAATTTAAATAATGCAATGTTTTTAATTTTTAAATAATTTTTAATACCATTGCATTTTCAACAATGAGAGAAACCTAATATTTATATATGTTAATTTGCCAAAATAAAAGCAATGGACTCAATTGTACAAAATACACTTTACAGGATGACTATTATAAATTGCAATCTCAAGTTTCAATGTTGGGCCAAACATATAACTTTAAAGCGTAGTGGGCTAACTTCTTAGTGAAGTTGATTCCATTCACTTTTCCTTAATTAACATGTTTGTATACTAAAATTATATAAATCATGTCAAATTGCATTATGGTAATGGAGACAATTAAAAAAATTGCAAAATTTAAATTCACTTGAGTATTAACGAAAAATTTCTCCTTGTAAGATTTTAAAATTTTAAAAATTAAAATAATGCAATGTTTTTATTTGTCAAAATTTTTTTAATACCGTTGCATTTTGAATGGTGGGATAAACGTAATATTTGAATATGTTAATTGAACAAAAATTGAAATAAGGCACTCAATTGTACAAAATACACTTAAGTGGATGACAATTATAAATTTCAATCCCAAATTTCAATGTTGGGTCAAGCATATAGCTCTAGAGCGTAGTGGGCTAACTTCTTATTAGAATCCATTGCTTTCGCTTTTATTTAATTAATATGTTTGTATACTAAAATTATATAAATGATGTAAAATTGCATTGTCATAATGGAGACAATTAAAAAAATTATAAAGTTTAAATTCACTTGAGTATTAACGAAGAATTTCCCCCTATAAGACTTTCAAATTCTAAAAATTAAAATAATGCAATGCTTTTATTTTTTATATAATTTTTAATACTATTGCATTTTCAACGATGAGATAAACCTAATATTTGAATATGTTAATTTCCCAAAATAAAAGCAATCGACTCAAATGTCTAAAATACACTTTAGGGGATGACTATTATAAATTACAATCTTAAGCTTCAATGTTGGGTCAAGCATATAGCTCTAGAGCGTAGTAGGCTAACTTCTTATTAGAGTCCATTGCATTCACTTTTATTTCATTAACATGTTTGCATACTAAAATTATATAAATCATGTCAAATTGCATTACAGTAATGGAGACAATTAAAAAAATTACAAAATTTAAATTTACTTGAGTATTAACAAAAAATTTCTCCCTCTAAGACTTTAAAATTCTAAAAAGAAAAATAATGCAAGGTTTTTATTTTTTTAAACAATTGGTAACACCATTGCATTTTCAATGGTGAGATAAACCTAATATTTGAATATGTTAATTTACCAAAATAAAAGAAATGGACTCAATTGTACAAAATACACTTTTGTGGATGACTATTATAAATTGCAATCTCAAGTTTCAATGTTGGGTCAAGTATAAAGCTCCAAAGTGTAGTGGTCGAACTTCTTATTAGAGTATAATGCATTTGCTTTTATTTCATTAACATGTTTACATACCAAAATTATATAAATCATGTCAGATTGCATTGTGCTAATGGAGACAATTAAAAAAATTACAAAATTTAAATTCACTTGATTATTAACAAAGAATTTCTCCCTTTAAGATTTTAAAATTCTAAGAATTAAAATAATGCAATGTTTTAATTTTTAAAAGAATTTTTAATACCATTGCATTTTGAATGGTGAGACAAACATAATATTTGAATATGTTAATTGAATAGAAATAAAAGTAATGGACACAATTCTACAAAATACATTTTAGTGGATGACGGTTATAAATTCCAATCCTAAATTTCAATGTTGGGTCAAGCATATAGTTTTAAAGCGCAATGGACTAACTTTTTATTAGAGTCCATTGCATTCGCTTTTCTTTCATTAACATGTTTGTAAAATAAAATTATATAAATTATGTTAAATTGCATTGGGGTAATGGAGACAATTAAAAAAATTACAAAATTTAAATTCACTTGAATATTAACGAAGAATTTTCCTCGTAAGACTTTAAAATTCTAAAAATTAAAATTGTGCAATGTTTTTATTTTTAAAATTTTTTAATACCATTTCATTTTGAATGGTGGGATAAACATAATATTTGAATATTTTAAGTGAACAAAAATAAAAATAAGGTATTCAATTGTACAAAATACACTTTAGTGAATGACTATTATAAATTCCAATCCCAAGCTTCAATGTTGGATCAAGTATATAGCTCTAGAGCGTAGTGGACTAACTTCTTATTAAAATCCATTGCATTCACTTTTATTTCATTAACATGTTTATATACGAAAATTATATAAATCATGTCAACTTGCATTATGGTAACAGAGATAATTAAAAAAATTAAAAAAATTAAATTCACTTGAGTTTTAACGAAAAATTTATCCCTATAAAACTTTAAAATTTTAAAAATTTAAATAATGCAATGTTTTTATTTTTTAGACAATTTTTAATACCATAGCATTTTTAATGGTGAGATAAACCTAATATTTGAATATGTTAATTTACCAAAACAAAAGCAATGGACTCAAATGTGTAAAATACACTTTAGGGGATGAATATTATAAATTGCAATCTTAAGTTTTAATGTTGGGTCAAGCATATAGTTCTAAAGCATAGCAAGCTAACTTCTTATTAGAGTCCATTGCATTTGCTTTCATTTCATTAGCATGTTTGTATACAAAAATTATATAATTCATGTCAAATTGCGTTATGGTAACGGAGATAATTAAAAAATTTAAATTCACTTGAGTGTTGACAAAGAATTTCTCCCTGTAAAAGTTTCAAATTCTAAAAATTAAAATAATGTAATGCTCTTACTTTTTAAATAATTTTTAACACCATTGCATTTTCAATGGTGAGATAAGCCTAATATTTGAATATGTTAATTTACCAAAATAAAAGCAATGGACTCAAATGTGTAGAATACACTTTAGGGATGACTATTATAAATTGCAATCCCAAGGTTCAATGTTGGGTCAAGCATATAGCTCTAAAGCATAGTGGGCTAACTTTTCATTAGATTTCATTGCATTCACTTTTATTTAATTGACATGTTTGCATACTAAAATCATATAAATTATGTAAAATTGCATTGCGGTAATGGAGATAGTTAAAAAAATTACAAAATTTAAATTCACTTGAGTATTAATGAAGAATTTTTCCCCGTAAGATTTTCAAATTTTAAAAATTAAAATAATGCAATGTTTTTATTTCTTAAAAAATTTTTAATACCATGTTATTTTTAATGGTGAGATCAACCTAATATAAATTGAACACAAATAAGAGTGATGGACACAATTGTACAAAATACCTTTAGTAGATGACTATTATAATTCCAATCCCAAGTTTTAATGTTAGGTCAAGCATATAGCTCTAGAGCGTAGTGGGCTAACTTCTTATTAGAGTCCACTGCATTCGTTTTTGTTCAATTAACATGTTTGTATACTAAAATTATATAAATTATGTCAAATTGCATTTTGTTAATGGAGACAATTAGAGAAATTACAAAATTTAAATCCACAGGAGTATTAACGAAGAATTTCTCCCTATAAGACTTTAAAATTCTAAAAATTAAAATAATGTAATGTTTTTATTTTTAAAAATTTTTTTTAATACCATTGCATTTTGAATGGTGAGATAAACATAATATTTGAACATTTTAATTGAACAAAAATTAAAGTAGGCACTCAATTGTACAAAATACACTTAAGTGGATGACAATTATAAATTCCAATCCCAAGCTTCAATGTTGGGCCAAGCATATAGGTCTAGAGCACAATGGGCTAGCTTTTTATTAGAGTCCATCTTATTCACTTTTATTTAATTAACATGTTTGTATACTAAAATTATATAAATGATGTAAAATTGCATTGTACTAATGGAGACAATTAAAAAAATTATAAAATTTAAATTCACTTGAGTATTAACAAAGAATTTCTCCCTATAAGACTTTCAAATTCTAAAAATTAAAATAATGCAATGTTTTTATTTTTCAAATAATTTTTGATACAATTGCATTTTCAATGGTGAGATAAACCTAAAACTTGAATATGTTAATTCACCAAAATAAAAGCAATGGACTCAATTGTATAAAATATTCTTTAGTGGATGACTATTATAAATTCCAATCTGAGCAACTTCTTAGTAGAGTCTATTACATTCATTTTTCCTTAATTAACATGTTTGTATCCTAAAATTATATAAATCATGTCAAATTGCAATATAGGCATAAAGACAATTACAAATTTTAAATTCACTTGAGTATTAATGAAGAATTTATCCCTATAAGAGTTTAAAATTCTAAAAATTAAAGTAATGCACTATTTTTATTTTTTAAAAAATTTTTAAATCCATTGCATTTTCAATGGTGAGATAAACCTAAAATTTGAATATGTTAATTCACCAAAATAAAAGCAATGGACTTAATTGTACAACATACACTTTAGTGATGACTATTATAAATTCCAATTCCAAGCTTCAATATGGTGTCAAGCCCATAACTCTAAAGCGTAGTGGACTAACTTCTTAGTAAAGTCCATTGCATTCGCTTTTCTTTAATTAACAGGTTCGTATCCTAAAATTATATAAATCATGTCAAATTACATTGTGGGCATGGAGACAATTACAAATTTTAAATTCACTTGAGTATTAATGAAGAATTTCTCCTTTAAGAGTTTAAAATTCTAAAAATAAAATAATGCACTGTTTTTATTTTTTAAAAAATTTTTAAAATCCATTGCATTTTCAATGGTGAGATAAACCTAAAATTTGAATATGTTAATTCACCAAAATAAAAGCAATGGACTTAATTGTACAAAATGCACTTTAGTGATGACTATTATAAATTCCAATTCCAAGCTTCAATGTGGTGTCAAGCCCATAACTCTAGAATGTAGTGGACTAACTTCTTAGTAGAGTCCATTGCATTCGTTTTTCTTTAATTAACAGGTTCGTATCCTAAAATTATATAAATCATGTCAAATTGCATTGTGGGCATGGAGACAATTACAAATTTTAAATTCACTTGAGTATTAACGAAGAATTTCTCCTTGTAGAGTTTAAATTCTAAAAATTAAAAATAATGCACTGTTTTTATTTTTTAAATAATTTTTAAATCCATTGCATTTTCAATGGTGAGATAAACCTAAATTTGAATTGTTAATTCACCAAAAATAAAAGCAATGGGACTCCATTGTATAAAATAAACTTTAGTGGATGACTATTATAAATTCCAATCCCAAGTTTCAATGTGGGATCAAGCACATAACTTTAGAGCGTAGTGGACTATTTCTTAGTAGAGTCCATTGCATTCACTTTTCCTTAATTAACATGTTTGTATCCTAAAATTACATAAATCATGTCAAATTGCATTGTGGGCATGGAGAGAATTACAAATTTTAAAATTCACTTCAGTATTAACAAAGAATTTCTCCCTATAAGAATTAAAATTCTAAAAATTAAAATAATGCCACTATTTTTATTTTTTAAATAATTTTTAAATCCATTGCATTTTCGATGGTGAGATAAATGTAAAATTTGAATATGTTAATTCACCAAAATAAGGCAATGGACTTAATTGTATAAATACACTTTCGTGGATGACTATTATAAATTGCAATCTCAAGCTTCAATGGTTGGGTTAAGCATATAACTCTAGAGCGTTGTGGACTAACTTCTTATTAGAGTCTATTGCATTTTTTTTTGTTTTAATTAACATGTTATATACTAAAATTATAGAAATCATGTCAAATTGCATTGTGGTAATAGAGACAATTAAAAAATTACAAAATTTAAATTCATTTAAGTATTAACAATAATTTCTCCCTGTAAGACTTTAAAATTCTAGGAATTAAAATAATGTAATATTTTAATTTTTTAAATAATTTTGAATCCAATTGCATTTTCAATGGTGAGATAAACCTAATATTTCAATTTGTTAATTTCACCAAATAAAAAACAATAGACTCAATTGTATAAAATACACTTTAGTGGATACTATTACAAATTGCAATCCCAAACTTCAATATAGGGTCAAGCACATAGCTGTAGAGCGTAATGCACTAACTTCTTATTAGAGTTCATTGTATTCCTTTTTATTTCATTAACATTTTATATATGAAAATTATATAAATCATGTCAACTTGCATTATGGTAATATGAGACAATTAAAAAAGTTAAAAAATTTAAATTTACTTGAGTGTTAAATCGAAGAATTTCTCCCTGTAAAATTTTGAAATTTCTAAAATTTAAGTAATGCAATGCTTTTATTTTTTAAACAATTCTTAATACATTGCATTTTCAATGGTGAGATAGACCTAATATATGAATATGCTAATTTACCCAAAATAAAAGCAATGGACTCAATTATGTAAATACACTTTAGGGGATGACTATTATAATTGCAATCTTAAGTTTCAATATTGGGTCAAGCATATTGATCTAGAACGTAGTAAGCTAACTTCTTTTAGCAATCATTGCATTTGCTTTTGTTTAATAACATGTTTGTATACTAAATATATAAATCATGTCAAATTGCATTGTGGTAATAGAGATAATTAAAAAAATACAAAATTTAAATTCCACTTAAGTATTAACGAAGAATTTCTTCATAGAAGACTTTAAAATTCTAACAATTAAAATAATGCACATACATTTTATTTTTAAATATTTTGAAAGTTAATTTGCATTTTCAATAGTGAGATAAACCTAATATTTGACTATGTAATTCCCAAAATAAAAGCATGGACTCAATTCTATAAAATAAACCCTAGGGGATGACTATTATAATTCAATCCCAAGCATTAATGTTAGGTCAAGCATATAGCTCTCAAGTGTAATGAGGCTAACTTCTTATTAGAGTCTATTGCTTTTCGTTTTGCTTAATCAACATGTTTGTATACTGAAATTTATATAAATCTTGTGAAATTGCATTGTGGTGATGGAGGCAATTAAAAGACTTACAAAATTTAAATTCACTAGAGTATTAATGAACAATTTCTCCCTATAAGACTTTAAAATTATAAAAATTAACATAATACAATGTTTTTATTTTTAAATATTTTTGAATTCCATTGCATTTTTCAATGGTGAGATAACCTAATATTTGAATATGTTAATTCCCCAAAATAAAAGCAATGGACTTAAATGTATAAATTACACTTTAGTGGATGACTATATAAAATTGCAATCTAAGCTTTCAATGTTGGGTCAAGCATATAACTCTAGAGCATAATGGGTTAACTTCTTATTNGACTATTAAAATTGCAATCTTAAGTTTCAATATTGGGTCAAGCATATTGATCTAGAGCGTAGTAAGCTAACTTCTTATTAAAGTCCATTGCATTTGCTTTTGTTTAATTAACATGTTTGTATACTAAAATAATATAAATCATGTCAAATTGCATTATGATAATAGAGATAATTAAAAAAAATACAAAATTTAAATTCACTTAAGTATTAACGAAGAATTTCTTCATGGAAGACTTTAAAATTCTAACAATTAAAATAATGCAATATTTTATTTTTAAATAATTTGAAAGTAATTGCATTTTCAATAGTGAGATAAACCTAATATTGACTATGTTAATTCACCAAAATAAAAGCAATGGACTCAATTCTATAAAATAAACTCTAGGGGATGACTATTTAAATTCCAATCCTAAGCATTAATGTTAGGTCAAGCATATAGCTCTCAAGTGTAATAGGCTAACTTCTTATTAGAGTTTATATTGCTTTCGCTTTTGCTTAATCAACATGTTTGTATACTGAAATTATATAAATCTTGAGAAATTGCATTGTGGTGATGGAGGCAATTAAAAGACTTACAAAATTTAAATTCACTAGAGTATTAATAACAATTTCTCCCTATAAGACTTTAAAATTATAAAAATTAACATAATACAATGTTTTCATTTTTTTAAATAATTTTGAATTCCATTACATTTTCAATGGTGAGATAAACCTAATTTTGAATATGTTAATTCCCCAAAATAAAAGCAATGGACTCAAATGTGTAGAATACACTTTAGTGGATGACTATTATAAATTGCAATCCCAAGTTTCAATGTTAGGGTCAAGCATATAACTCTAAAGCATAATGGGTTAACTTCTTATTAGAGTCCATTTCATTTCTTTTTATTTCATTAACATGTTTGCATACTAAAATTTAAATTATCGTGCCAAATTGCATTATGATAATGGAGACAATTAAAAAAGTAACAAAATTTAAATTCACTTGAATATTAACAAAAATTTCTCCCTCTAAAACTTTAAAATTCTAAAAATTAAAATGATGCAATGCTTTTATTTTTTAAATAATTTTTAATACAATTGCATTTTAAACGGTGAGATAAATTTAATATTTGAATATGTTAATTTACCAAAATAAAATCAATGGACTAAAATGTATAAAATATACCTTAGGGGATAACTATTATAAATTGCAATTCTCAAACTTCAATGTTGGGTCCAGCATATAGCTCTAGAGCGTAGTGGACTAACTTCTTATTAGAGTCCATTGTATTCACTTTTATTTAATTAACATATTTGTATACTAAAATTATGTAAATCATGTCAAATTGCATTGTGGTAATAGAGACAATTAAAAAATTTCAAAATTTAAATTCACTTAAATATTAACGAAGAATTTCTCCCTATAAGACTTTAAAATTTTAACAATTAAAATAATGCAAGGTTTTTATTTTTTAGATAATTTTGAATCCAATTGCATTTTCAATAGTGAGATAAACCTAATATTTCAATAAGTTAATTCACCTAAAAAAAAAAGCAATAGACTCAATTGTATAAAATACACTTTGGTGAATGACTATAATAAATTCCAATCCTAAGTTTCAATGTTGCGTCAAGCATATAACCCTAGAGCCTAATGGGCTAATTTTTCATTAAAGTCCATTGCATTTGTTTTTATATAATTAACATGTTTTTATACTAAAATTATATAAATAATGTCAAATTCCATTGTGGTAATGGAGACAGTTAAAAAAATAACAAAATTTAAATTTACAATAGTATTAATGAAGAATTTCTCTCTGTAAGTCTTTAAAATTATAAAAATTAAACTAATGCAATATTTCTATTTTTTAAATAATTTTTAATTCCATTGCATTTTCAATGGTGAGAGAAACCTAAAATTTGAATATGTTAATCCACCAAAATAAAAACAATGGACTCAATTGAATAAATACACTTTAATGGATGACTATTATAAATTCCACTCCCAAGTTTTAATATTGGGTCAAAAATACAACTCTATAGAGTAGAGGGCTAACTTTTTATTAGAGTCCATTGCATTCACTTTTATTTAATTAACATGTTTTTATACTAAAATTATGTAAATCATGTCAAATCACATTGTGGTAATGGAGACAATTAAAAAAATCACAAAATTTAAATTTACTTGAGTATTAACAAAGAATTTCACCCTGTAAGACTTTAAAATTCTAACAATTAAAATAATGCAAGGTTTTTATTTTTTAAATACTTTTGAATCCAATTGCATTTTCAATAGTGAGATAAATCTAATATTTGAATATGTTAATTCACCAAAATAAAAGCAATGGACTTAATTGTATAAAATACACTTTAGTGGATGTCTATTGTAAATTGAAATCTCAAGTTTCAATGTTGAACCTAGCATCTAGCTCTAGAGCGTAGTGGGCTAACTTTTTATTAAAGTCCATTGCATTCACTTATTTTTCATTAACATGTTTTTATACTAAAATTATATAAATAATGTCACATTGCATTTTGGTAATGGAGACAGTTAAAAAAATAACAAAATTTAAATTCACAATAGTATTAATAAAGAATTTCTCCCTGTAAGTCTTTAAAATTATAAAAATTAAAATAATGCAATATTTTTATTTTTTAAATAATTTTTAATTCCATTGCATTTTCAATGGTGAGTGAAACCTAAAATTTGAATATGTTAATCCACCAAAATAAAAGCAATGGACTCAATTGAATAAAATACACTTTAGTGGATGACTGTTATAAATTCCACTCCCGACCTTCAATGTTGGGTCAAGCATACAATTCTACAGTATAGTGGGTTAACTTTTTATTAAAGTCTATTGAATTCACTTTTATTTAATTAACATGTTTGTATACTAAAATTATATAAATCATATCAAATTGCATTGTGGTAATGGAGAGAATTAAAAAAAATTACAAAATTTCACTTGAGTATTGCCAAAGTTTTTCTCCCAATAAGACATTAAAATTCTAACAATTAAAATAATGCAATGTTTTATTTTTTTAAATAATTTTGAATCCAATTGCATTTTCAATAGTGAGATAAACCTAATATTTGAATATGTTAATTCTCCAAAATAAAAGCAATGGACTTAATTGTATAAAATACACTTTAGTGGATGTCTATTATAAATTGCAATCTCAAGTTTCAATGTTGGGTCAAGCATACAACTCTACAGTATAGTGGGTTAACTTTTTATTAGAGTCTATTGAATTTATTTTTATTTAATTAACATGTTTGTATACTAAAATTATATAAATCATATCAAATTGAATTGTGGTAATGGAGAAAATTAAAAATTTACAAAATTTCACTTGAGTATTGCCAAAGTTTTTCTCCCAATAAAACATTAAAATTCTAACAATTAAAATAATGCAATGTTTTATTTTTTTAAATAATTTTGAATCCAATTGCATTTTTAATAGTGAGATAAATCTAAAATTTGAATATGTCAATTCACCGAGATAAAAGCAATGGACTTAATTGTATAAAATACACTTTAATGGATGTCTATTATAAATTGTGATCTCAAGTTTCAATGTTAGGTCAAGCATATAGCTCTAGAGCGTAGTGGGCTAACTTTTTATTAGATTCCATTGCATTCGCTTTTATTTAATTGACATGTTTATTTACTAAAATCATATAAATTATGTAAAATTGCATTGTGGTAATGGCGACAGTTAAAAAAATTACAAAATTTAAATTCACTTGAGTATTAATGAAGAATTTCTCCCCATAAGACTTTCAAATTTTAAAAATTAAAATAATGCAATGTTTTTATTTCTTAAAAAATTTTTAATACCATGTTATTTTTAATGGTGAGATAAACCTAATATAAATTGAACACAAATAAGAGTAATGGACACAATTGTACAAAATACACTTTAGTGGATGACTGTTATAAATTCCAATCCTAAGTTTCAATGTTGGGTCAAGCATATAGTTCTAGAGCGTAGTGGGCTAACTTCTTATTAGAGTCCACTGCATTCGTTTTTGTTCAATTAACGTGTTTCTATACTAAAATTATATAAATTATGTCAAATTGCATTTTGGTAATGGAGACAATTACAAAAATTACAAAATTTAAATTCACTTGAGTATGAACGAAGAATTTTTTCCTATAAGACTTTAAAATTCTAAAAATTAAAATAACGCAATGTTTTTCATTTTTTAAAATTTTTTTAATACCATTGCATTTTGAATGGTGAGATAAACATAGTATTTGAATATGTTGATTCACCAAAACGAAAGCAATGGACTCCATTGTATAAAATAAACTTTAGTGGATGACTATTATAAATTCCAATCCCAAGTTTCAATATGGGGTCAAGCACATAACTCTAGAGTGTAGTAGACTAACTTCTAGAGCGTAGTAGACTAACTTCTTAGCAGAGTCCATTGCATTCATTTTACCTTAATTAACATTTTTGTATCCTAAAATTGTATAAATCATGTCAAATTGCATTGTGGGCATGGAGACAATTAAAAAAATTACAAATTTTAAATCCGCTTAAGTGTCAATGAAAAATTTCTCGCTGTAAGACTTTAAAATTCTAAAAATTAAAATAATGCAATGTTTTTATTTTATAAATAATTTTTAATTCCATTGCATTTTCAATGGTGAGGAAAACCTAAAATTTGAATATGTTAATTCATCGAAATAAAAGCAATGGACTCAATTGTATAAAATACACTTCAGTGGATGACTATTATAAATTCCAATCTCAAGTTTCAATGTGGAGTTAAACATATAACCCTAGAGCATAGTGGACTAATTTCTTATTAGTGTCCATTGCATTCACTTTTTTTTTAATTAACATGTTTATATCCTAAAATTATATAAATCATGTCATATTAAATTGTAGGCATGGAGAAAATTAAAAAAAATTACAAAATTTAAATTCACTTAAGTGTTAATGATGAATTTCTCCCTATAATACTTTAAAATTCTAAAAATTAAAATAATGCAATATTTTTATATTTTAAAATATTATTAATACCATAGCATTTTAAATGGTGAGATAAACATAATATTTGAATATGTTGATTGAATACAAATAAAAGTAATGGACTCAATTGTACAAAACACACTCTAGTGGATGACTATTATAAATTCCAATCCCAAGCTTCAATGTTGGGTCAACCATGTAGCTCTAAAGCGTAGTGGGCTAATTTCTTATTAGAGTTCATTGCATTGACTTTTATTTAATTGACAAGTTTGTATACTAAAATTATATAAATCATGGCAAATTACATTGTGATATTGGAGATAATTAAAAAAATAACAAAATTTAAATTCACTCAAGTATTGACGAACAATTTCTCCCTTTAAGACTTTAAAATTCTAAAAATTAAAATGATGTAGTGGTTTTTTATCTTTTAAAACCATTACATTTTGAATAATGAGACAAACATAATATTTAAATATATTAATTGAACAAAAATAAAAGTAATCAACTCTACTGTACAAAATACACTTTAGCCGATGAGTATTATAAATTACAATCCTACACTTCAATATTGAGTCAAGCATATAGCTCAACAACGTAGTAGGCTAAGTTCTTATTAGAGTCCATTGCATTCGCTTTTATTTCATTATCATGCTTGTATACTAAAATTATATAAATCCTAGCAAATTGAACTATGGTAATGGAGACAATTAAAAAACTTACAAAATTTAAATTCACTTGACTATTAATGAAAAATTTCTCCCTGTAATGCAATTTTTTTTTAAATAATTCTAAAAAACTTACAAAATTTAATTTCACTTGACTATTAAAATTCAAAAATTAAAATAATGCAATGTTTTTTTTAAATAATTTTTAATTCCATTGCATTTTTAATGGTGAGATAAACATAAAATTTGAATATGCTAATTCACCAAAACAAAATAAATGGACTCAATTGTAGAAAATACACTTTAGTGCATGACTATAATAAATTCTAATCCCAAGCTTCAAAGTGGGATCAAGCACATAACTCTAGAGTGTAGTGGACTAACTACTTAGTAAAGTCCATTGCATTCACTTTTCTTCAATTAACATGTTTGTAACCTAAAATTATATAAATCATGTCAAATTGCGTTATGGGCATGGAGACAATTAAAAAAATTACAAATTTTAAATTTACTTGATTATTAAGGAAGAATTTCTCCTTATAAGACTTTAAAATTCTAAAAATTAAAATAATGCAATGTTTTTATTTTTTAAATAATTTTTAATTCCATTGCATTTTTAATGGTCAAATAAACCTAAAATTTGAATATGTTAATTCACCAAAACAAAAGCAATGGACTCCATTGTATAAAATAAACTTTAGTGGATGAGTATTATAAATTCTACTCCCAAGCTTCAATGTTAGGTCAAGTATATAACTCTACAGCGTAGTGGGCTAACTTCTTATTAAAGTTCATTGCATTCACTTTTATTTAATTAACATGTTTGTATACTAAAAGTTTATAAATCATATCAAATTGTATTGTAGTAATGGAGACAATTAAAAAAATTACAAAATTTCACTTAAGTATTACCAAAGACAATCAAATTGCATTGTAACAATTAAAATAATGCAATGTTTTATTTTTTAAATAATTTTGAATCCAATTGCATTTTCAATAGTGAGATAAACCTAATCTTTGAATATGTTAATTCACCAAAATAAAAGCAATGGACTTAATTGTATAAAATAAACTTTAGTGGATGTCTATTATAAATTGCAATCTTAAACTTCAATGTTGAGTTCAGCATATAGCTCTAGAGCGTAGTGGACTAACTTCTTATTAGAGTCCATTGCATTTGCTTTTCTTTAATTAACATATTTGTATACTAAAATTATATACATCATGTCAAATTGCATTGTGATAATGGAGACAATTAAAAAATCACAAAATTTAAATTTATTTGATTATTAGTGAAGAATTTCCCCCTTTAAAACTTTAAAATTCTAAAAATTAAAATAATACAATGTTTTTATTTTTTAAAAAATTCTTAATACCATTGCATTTTGAATGGTGAGATAAATGTAATATTTAAATAGGTTAATTGAATACAAATAAAAGTAATGAACTCAAATGTATAAAATACACTTTAGGGGATGACTATTTTAAATTGAAATCTCGAGCTTCAATGTTGGGTCAAGCATATAGCTCTAGAGTGTAGTGGACTAACTTCTTATTAGAGTCCATTGTATTCACTTTTGTTTAATTAACATGTTTGTGTACTAAAATTATATAAATCATGCCAAATTGCATTGTGGTAATGGAGACAATTAAAAAAATCAGAAAATTTAAATTTATTTGAATATTAGTGAAGAATTTCCCCCTCTAAAACTTTAAAATTTTAAAAATTAAAATAATGCAATGTTTTTATTTTTTAAAAAATTCTTAATACCATTGCATTTTGAATGGTGAGATAAATGTAATATTTAAATATGTTAATTGAATACAAATAAAAGTAATGAACTCAAATGTATAAAATACACTTTAGGGGATGACTATTTTAAATTGAAATCTCGAGCTTTAATGTTGGGTCAAGCATATAGCTCTAGAGTGTAGTGGACTAACTTCTTATTAGAGTCTATTGCATTCGCTTTTGTTTAATTAGCATGTTTGTGTACTAAAATTATATAAATCATGTTAAATTGCATTGTGGTAAATGGAGATAATTAAAAAAAATACAAAATTTAAATTTACTTGAGTATTAATGAAGAATTTCTTCCTGTAAGACTATAAAATTCTAACAATTAAAATAATACAATGTTTTATTTTTTTAAATAATTTTGAATCCAATTGCATTTTCTATAGTGAGATAAACCTAATATTTAAATATGTTAATTCACCAAAATAAATGCAATGGACTTAATTGTATAAAATATGCTTTAGTGGATGACTATTATAAATTCCAATCCAAGCTTCAATATGGGGTCAAGCACATAACTCTAGAGCGTAATGGACTAACTTCTTAGTAGAGTCCATTGCATTCATTTTTCCTTAATTAACATGTTTGCATCCTAAAATTGTATAAATCATGTCAAATTGCATTGTGGGCATGGAGACAATTAAAAAAATTACGAATTTTAAATCCACTTCAGTATCAATGAAAAATTTCTCGCTGTAGGAATTTAAAATTCTAAAAATTAAAATAATGCAATGTTTTTTTTTAAAAAAAAATTTAATTCCATTACATTTTCAATGGTGAGATAAACATAAAATTTGAATATGCTAATTCACCAAAACAGAAGAAATGGACTCAATTGTACAAAATACACTTTAGTGCATGACTATAATAAATTCTAATCCCAAGCTTCAAAGTGGGGTCAAGCACATAACTGTAGAGTGTAGTGGACTAACTACTTAGTAAAGTCCATTGCATTCACTTTTCTTCAATTAACATGTTTGTATCCTAGAATTATATAAATCATGTCAAATTGCATTGTGGGCATGGAGACAATTAAAAAAATTACAAATTTTAAATTTACTTGATTATTAAGGAAGAATTTCTCCTTATAAGACTTTAAAATTCTAAAAATTAAAATAATGCAATGTTTTTATTTTTTAAATAATTTTTAATTCCATTACATTTTCAATGGTCAAATAAACCTAAAATTTGAATATGTTAATTCACCAAAACAAAAGCAATGGACTCCATTGTATAAAATAAACTTTAGTGGATGACTATTATAAATTCCAATCCCAAACTTCAATGTAGGGTCAAGCATATAACTTTAAAGAGTAATGGACTAACTTCTTAGTAGAGTCCGTTGCATTCACTTTTCCTTAATTAGCATTTTGTATCCTAAAATTATATAAATCATGTCAAATTGCATTATGGGCATAGGCATGATTAAAAAAATTACAAATTTTAAATTCACTTGAGTATTAACGAAGAATTTCTCCCTATAAGAGTTTAAATTTTTAAAAATTAAAATAATGCATTGTTTTTATTTTTTAAATAATTTTAAAATGCATTGCATTTTTAATGGTGAGATAAACCTAAAATTTGAATATGTTAATTCACCAAAACAAAAGCAATGGAATCCATTGTATAAAATAAACTTTAGTGGATGACTATTATAAATTCCAATCCCAAGCTTCAATATGGGGTCAAGCACATAACTTTAAAGAGTAGTGGACTAACTTTTTAGTAGAGTCTGTTGCATTCATTTTTCCTTAATTAACATGTTTGTATCCTAAAATTATATAAATCATGTCAAATTGCATTGTGGGCATAGGCACAATTAAAAAAATTACAAATTTTAAATTCACTTGAGTATTAGCGAAGAATTAAAATTTTAAAAATTAAAATAATGCATTGTTTTTTTTTAAATAGTTTTTAAATCCATTGCATTTTCAATGGTGAGAAAAACCTAAAATTTGAATATGTTAATCCACCAAAATAAAAGCAATGGAATCAATTGTATAAAATACATTTTAGTGGATGACTATTATAAATTCCACTCCCAAGTTTCAATGTTAGGTCAAGTATACAACTCTACAACGTAGTGGGTTAACTTATTATTAGAGTTCATTACATTCACTTTTATTTAATTAACATGTTTGTATACTAAAATTTTATAAATCATATCAAATTATATTGTAGTAATGGAAACAATTAAAAAAATTACAAAATTTCACTTGAGTATTACTGGAGACAATAAAATTGCATTATAACAATTAAAATAATGCAATGTTTTATTTTTTTTAATAATTTTGAATCCAATTGCATTTTCAATAGTGAGATAAACCTAATATTTGAATATGTTAATTCACCAAAATAAAAGCAATGGAGTTAATTGTGTAAAATACACTTTAGTGGATGTCTATTATAAATTGCAATCTTAGACTTCAATGTTGAGTTCAGCATATAGCTCTAGAGCGTAGTGGACTAACTTCTTATTAGAGTCCATTGCATTTGCTTTTCTTTAATTAACATATCTGTATACTAAAATTATATAAATCATGTCAAATTGCATTGTAATAATGGAGACAATTAAAAAAATTACAAAATTTAAATTTATTTGATTATTAGTGAAGAATTTCCCCCTCTAAAACTTTAAAATTCTAAAAATTAAAATAATGCAATGTTTTTATTTTTTAAAAAATTCTTAATACCATTGCATTTTGAATGGTGAGATAAACGTAATATTTAAATATGTTAATTGAATACAAATAAAAGTAATGAACTCAAATGTATAAAATACACTTTAGGGGATGACTATTTTAAATTGAAATCTCGAGCTTTAATGTTGGGTCAAGTATATGGCTCTAGAGTGTAGTGGACTAACTGCTTACTAGAGTCCATTGCATTCGCTTTTGTTTAATTAACATGTTTGTGTACTAAAATTATATAAATCATGTTAAATTGCATTGTGGTAAATGGAGATAATTAAAAAAATACAAAATTTAAATTCACTTGAGTATTAATGAAGAATTTCTTCCTATAAGATTTTAAAATTCTAACAATTAAAATAATGCAATGTTTTATTTTTTTAAATAATTTTGAATCCAATTGCATTTTCTATAGCGAGATAAACCTAATATTTGAATATATTAATTCACCAAAATAAAAGCAATGGACTTAATTGTATAAAATACACTTTAGTGTATGTCTATTATAAATTGCAATCCCAGGTTTCAATGTTAGGTTAAGCATATAGCTCTAGAGTGTAATGGGCTAACTTCTTATTAGTGTCCATTGCATTCAGTTTTATTTCATTAACATATTTGTATACTAAAATTATATAAATAATGCCAAATTGCATTGTAGTAATGGAGACAATTAAAAAAATAATAAAATTTAAATTCACTTGAGTATTAATGAAAAATTTCTCTCTCTAAGACTTTAAAATTCTAAAAATTTAAATAATGCAATGCTTTTATTTTTTAAATAATTTTGAATATTATAAATTGCAATCTCAAGTTTCAATATTCGGTCAAGCATTTAGCTCTAGAGCATAGTGGGCTAATATTATATAAATCATATTAAATTGCATTATGGTAATGGAAACAGTTAAAAAAATAACAAAATTTTAATTCACAATACTATTAACAAAGAATTTCTCCCTATAAGACATTAAGATTCTAAAAATGAAAATAATGCAATGTTTTTATTTTTTTAAATAATTTTTAATTCCATTTTATTTTCAATGGTGAGATAAACTTTATATTTGAATATGTTAATCCATCAAAATAAAAGCAATGGACTCAATTGTATAAAATACACTTTAGTGGATGACTATTATAAATTGCAGTCCCAAGTTTCAATATTGGGTCAAGCATATAGCTCTAGAGCGTAATGGGCTAACTTTTTATTAGAGTCCATTGCATTCCCCTTTATTTCATTAACATGTTTGTATACTAAAATTATATAAATCATGCCAAATTGTTTTGTAGTAATGGAGACAAAGAAAAAAATTACAAAATTTAAATTCACTTGGGTATTAACGAAAAATTTCTCCTATTCGACTTTAAAATTCTAAAAATTTAAATAATGCAATGTTTTTAATTTTTAAATAATTTGTAATACCATTGAATTTTTAATAGTGAGATAAACTTAATATTTGAGTATGTTAATTGTACACAATATACTTTAGTGGATAACTATTATAAATTGCAATCTCAAATTTCAATGTTGGATCAAGCATATAGCTCTAAAGCGCAGTGGGTTAACTTCTTATTAGAGTCCATTGCATTCACTTTTGTTTAATTACCATGTTTGTATACGAAAATTATATAAATAATGTCAAATTACATTGTGGTAATAGAGACAATTAAAAAAATTATAGAATTTCAATTGACGTGAGTACTAACAAAAAATTTCTCCCACTAAGATATTAAAATTTTAAAAATTAAAATAATGTAATGCTTTTATTTTTTAAATAATTTTTAATACCATTGCATTTTCAACAGTGAGATAAACCTAATATTTGAATATGTTAATTTACCAAAATAAAAGCAATGGAGTCCAATGTATAAAATACACTTTAGGGGATGACTATTATAAATTGCAATCTCAAGCTTCAATGTTGGATCAAGCATATAACTCTAGAGCGTAGTGGGCTAACTTCTTATTAAAGTCCATTTCATTTGCTTTTATTTAATTAAAATGTTTGTATACTGAAATTATATAAATCATGTCAAATTGCATTGTGGTAATGCAGAAAGTTAAAAAAAGAACAAAATTTTAATTCATAATAGTATTAATGAAGAATTTCTCCTTTAAGACATTAAAATTCTAAAAATTAAAATAATACGGTGTTTTCATTTTTTAAATAATTTTTAATTCCATTGAATTTTCACTGGTGAGATAAACCTAAAATTTGAAAATGTTAATTCACCAAAATAAAAGCAATGGACTCAATTGTATAAAATACACTTTAGTAGATGACTATTATAAATTGCAATCTCAAGTTTCAATCTTAGGTCAAGCATATAGCTCTAGAAAGTAGTGGACTAACTTCTTATTAGAGTCCATTGCATTCGATTTTGTTCAATTAACATGTTTGTATACTAAAATTATATAAATCATGTCAAATTGCATTGTGGTAATGGAGACAACTAAAAAAATTACAAAATTTAAATTCACTTGAGTATTAACGAAGAATTTCTCCCTGTAAGACTTTAAAATTATAAAAATTAAAATAATGCAATGCTTTTATTTTTTTAATAATTTTTAATACTATTTTATTTTCAACAGTGAGAGAAACCTTATATTTGAATATGTTAATTTACCAAAATAAAAGCAATGGACTTAAATGTATAAAATACATTTTATGGGATGACTACTATAAATTGTAATTACAAGTTTCAATGTTAGGTCAAGCATATAACTCTAGAGCGTAGTGGACTAACTTCTTATTAAAGTCTATTGCATTTGCTTTTATTTCATTAACACGTTTTGATAGTAAAATTATATAAATCATGTCAAATTGCATTGTGGTAATGGAGACAGTTAAAAAAATTACAAAATTTAAATTCACAATAGTATTAATGAAGAATTTCTCCCTGTAAGTCTTTAAAATTATAAAAATTAAAATAATGCAAAGTTTTTATTTTTTAAATAATTTTTCATTCCATTGCATTTTCAATGGTGAGTGAAATCTAAAATTTGAAAATGTTAATCCACCAAAATAAAAGCAATGGACTCAATTGTATAAAATACACTTTAGTGGATGACTATTATAAATTGCAATCTCAAGCTTCAATGTTAGGTCAAGCAAATAGCTTTAGAGCATAGTGAACTCACTTCTAATTAGAGTCCAGTGCATTTGCTTTTATTTAATTAACATATTTGCATACTAAGATTATATAAATCATGTCAAATTCCATTATGGTAATGGATACAATTAAAAAAAATCCAAATTAAATTCACTTGAGTATTAATGAAGAATTTCTCCTTGCAAGATATTAAAATTCTAAAAATTAAAATAATGCAAAGTTTTTATTTTTTGAAAAATTCTTAATACCATTGAATTTTGAATGGTGAGATAAACATAATATTTGAATATGTTAATTGAGCACAAATAAAAGTAATGGACTCAATTGTACAAAATACACTTTAGTGGATGACTATTATAAATTCCAATCTCATGTTGCAATCTTAGGTCAAGCATATAGCTCTAGAGCATAGTAGGCTAACTTCTTATAAGAGTCCATTGCATTCGCTTTCATTTAATTCACATATTTGTATACAAAAGTTATATAAATCATGTCAAATTGCATTGTGATAATGGAGACAATTAAAAAAATTATAGAATTTACATTCACTTGAGTATTAACGTAAAATTTTTTAAATAATTTTTAATTCCATTGCATTTTCAATGGTCAAATAAACCTAATAATTAAATATGTTAATTTGCTAAAATAAAAGCAATGGACTCAATAGTATAAAATACACCTTAGTGGATGACTATTATAAATTCTAATCACAAGCATCAATGGGGGGTCATGCATATAGCGTTAGAGTGTAGTGGGCTAACTTTTTATTAAAGTCTATTGCTTTTGCTTTTATTTAATTGACATGTTTGCATACTAAAATTATATAAATCACATTGTGGTAATGGAGACAATTAAAAAATTACCAAATTTAAATTCACATGATATTAAAATTCTAAAAATGTAATAATGCAATGTTTTAATTTTTTAAAAATTCTTAATACCATTGCATTTTGAATGGTGAGATAAACATAATATGTGAATATGTTAATTGAACACAAATAAAGGTAATGGACTCAATTGTACAAAATACACTTTCATGGATGACTATTATAAATTCCAGTCTCATGTTTTAATGTTGGGTCAAGCATATAGCTTTAGAGTGTTGTGGGCTAACTTCTTATTAGATTCTATTGCATTCATTTTTATTTAATCAACATATTTATATACCAAAATTATATAAATCATGTCAAATTACATTGTGGTAATGGAGACAATTAAAAAAATTACAGAATTTACATTCACTTGAGTATTAACATAAAATTTCTCTTTATAAGACTTTAAAATTCACTTGAGTTTTTATTTTTTAAAAAATTTTCATACCATTGCATTTTGAATGGTGAGACAAACATAATATTGGAATATGTTAATTGAACACAAATAAAAGTAAGGAACTCAATTGCATAAAATACACTTTAGTGTATCACTATTATAAATTCCAATCCTAAGCTTCAATGTTGGGTCAACCATATAGCTCAACAGCTTAGTGGACTAACTTCTTATTGGAGTCCATTGCTTTCGCTTTTATTTAATTAACATGTTTGCATACTAAAATTATATAACTCATGTCAAATTGAATTATGGTAATGAAGACAATTAAAAAAATTACCAAATTTAAATTCACTTGAGTATTAACAAAGAATTTCTCCCTCTAAGACTTTAAAATTCTAAAAATTAAAATAATGCAATGTTTTTATTTTTAAAAAAGTCTTAATAAAAAAGTCTTAATAACATTGCATTTTGAATGGTGAGATAAACGTAATATGTGAATATGTTAATTGACCACAATTAAATGCAATGAACTTGATTGTACAAAATACACTTTAGTGGATGATTATTATAAATTCCGATCTAGAGTGTTGTGGACTAACTTTTTATTAGAGTCCATTGGATGCGCTTTTATTTAATTCACATGTTTTTATACTAAAATTATATAAATCATGTCAACTTACATTGTGGTAATGGAGACAATTAAAAAATTACAAAATTTAAATTCATTTGACTGTTAATGAAGAATTTCTCCTGGTAAAACATTTGAATTCTAAAAATTAAAATAAAGCAGTGCTTTTATTTTTTAAATAATTTTTAATACCATTGCATTTTCAATGGAGAGATAAACATAATATTTGAATATGTTAATTTACCAAAATAAAAGCAATAGACTCAATTGCATAAAATACACTTTAGTGGATGATTATAATAAATTCCAATCTTGTGTTTCAATGTTTGATCAATCATATAGCTCTAGAGCATAGTGGGCTAACTTCTTATTAGGGTCCATTGCATTTGCTCTTATTTAATTAACATGTTTGTATACGAATATTATATAAATCATGTCAAATTGCATTGTGATAATGAAGTCAATTAAAAAAATTACAGAATTTATATTCACTTGAGTATTAACGTAAAATTTCTCCCTATAAGACTTTAGAATTCTAAAAATTAAATAACGCAATGTTTTTAGTTTTTAAATAATTTTTAATTCCATTGCATTTTCAATGGTGAGATAAATCTAATATTCGAATTTGTTAATTTGCCAGACGAAAAGCAATGGTCTCAATAGTATAAAATACACCTTAGTGGATAACTATTATAAATTCCAATCCCGAAACTTTAATGTTGTGTCAAGCATATAGCTCTAGAGCATAGTATGGCTAACTTCTTATAAGAGTCCATTGTGTTCACTTTTATTTAATTAACATGTTTGTATATTAAATTATATAAATAATGTCAAATAGAATTATGGTAATGGAGACAATTAAAAAATTACCAAATTTAAATTCACTTGAGTATTAACGAAGAATTTATCTCTCTAATACTTTAAAATTCTGAAAATTTAAAATAATGCAATGTTTATATTTTTTAAAAAAGTCTTAATACCATTGCATTTTGAATGGTAAGATAAACGTAATATGTGAATATGTTAATTGACCACGAATAAATGCAATGGACACAATTGTACAAAATACACTTAGTAAATGACTACTGTAAATTCTGATCCCATGTTTCAATGTTAGGTCAAATATATAGCTTTAGAGTGTTGTGGACTAACCTCTTATTAAAGTCATTGCATTTGCTTTTATTTAATTAAATGTTTGTATATTAAAATTATATAAATCATTAGATGACTATTATAAATTGCAATCTCAAGTTTCAATCTTGGGTCAAGCATATAACTCTAGAAGTAGTGAACTAATTTTATTAGAGTCATTGCATTCGTTTTGTTCAATTAACATGTTGTATACTAAAATTATATAAATCATGTCAAATTGCATTGTGGTAATGGAGACAACTTAAAAAATTACAAAATTAAATTCATTGAGTATTAACGAAGAATTTTCTCCCTGTAAGACTTTAAAATTATAAAAAATTAAAATAATGCAATGCTATTATTTTTTTAATAATTTTTTAATACTATTTTATTTTCAACGGTGAGAGAAACCTTTATATTTGAATATGTTAATTTACCAAATAAAGCAATGGACTTAAATGTATAAAATACATTTTATGGGAATGACTACTATAAATTGTACTTACAAGTTTCAATGTTGGGTCAAGCATATAACTCTAGAGCGTTAGTGGACTAACTTCTTATTAAAGTTCATTGCATTTGCTTTTATTTCATTAACACGTTTTTATAATAAAATATATAAATCATGTCAAATGCATTGTGGTAATGGAGACAGTTAAAAAAACTTACAAAATTTAAATTCACAATAGTATTAATGAGAATTTCTCCCTATAAGTCTTTAAAATATAAAAATTAAAATAATGCAAAGTTTTTATTTTAAATAATTTTTCATTTCATTGCATTTTCAATGGTTGAGAGAAATCTAAAATTTGAAATTGTTAATCACAAAATAAAAGCAATGGGGAACTCAATTGTATAAAATACACTTTAGTGGATGACTATTATAAATGCAATCTAAGCTTAATGTTAGGTCAGCAAATAGCTTTAAGAGCGTAGTGAACTCACTTCTAATTAGAGTCCAATGCATTTGCTCTTATTTAATTAACATATTTGCATACAAGATTATATAATCATGTCAAATTCCATTATGGTAATGGATACAATTAAAAAAATATCCAAAATTAATTCACTTGAGTATTAACGAAGAATTTCTCCTTGCAAGATATTTAAAATTCTAAAAATTAAAATAATGCAAAGTTTTTATTTTTGAAAAATTCTTAATACCATTGCATTTTGAATGGTGAGAATGAACATCTAATTTGAATATGTTAATTTGAGCACAAATAAAAGTAATTGGACTTAATTGTACCAAAATACACTTTAGTGGATGGACTATTATAAATTCCAATCTCATGTTGCAATCTTGGGTCAAGCATATAACTCTAGAGCGTAGTGGCACTAACTTCTTATTAAAGTCCATTGCATTTGCTTTTATTTCATTAACACGTTTTATAGTAAATTATATAAATCATGTCAAATTGCATTGTGATAAATGGAGACAATTAAAAAAATTATAGATTTACATTCACTTGAGTATTAATGTAAAATTTTTTAAATAATTTTTAATTCCATTGCATTTTCAATGGTCAGATAAACCTAATAATTAAATATGTTAATTTGCTAAAATAAAAGAATGGACTCAATAGTATAAAATACACCTTAATGGATGACTATTATAAATTCTAATCACAAGCATCAATGGTGGGTCATGCATATAGCGTTAGAGTGTAGTGGACTAACTTTTTATTAAAGTCTATTGCTTTTACTTTTATTTTAATTGACATGTTTGCATACTAAAAATTATATAAATCACATTGTGGTAATGGAGACAATTAAAAAATTACCAAATTTAAATTCACATGATATTAAAATTCTAAAAAATGTAAATAATGCAATGTTTTAATTTTTTTAAAAATTCTTAATACCATTGCATTTTGAATGGTGAGATAAACATAATATGTGAATATGTTAATTGAACACAAATAAAGGTAATGGACTCAATTGTACAAAATACACTTTCATGGATGACTATTATAAATTCCAATCTCATGTTTTAATGTTGGGTCAAGCATATAGCTTTAGAGCATTATGGGCTAACTTCTTATTAGATTCTATTGCATTCGTTTTTATTTAATCAACATATTTATATACCAAAATTATACAAATTATGTCAAATTACATTGTCGGTAATGGAGACAATTAAAAAAATTACAGAATTTACATTCACTTGAGTATTAACATAAAATTTCTCTTTATAAGACTTTAAAATTCACTTGAGTTTTATTTTCTAAAAAATTTTCATACCATTGCATTTTGAATGGTGAGACAAACATAATATTGGAATATGTTAATTGAACACAAATAAAAGTAAGGGACTTAATTGCATAAAATACACTTTAAGTGTATCACTATTATAAATTCCAATCCTAAGCTTCAATGTTGGGTCAACCATATAGCTCGACAGCTTAGTGGACTAACTTCTTTTGGAGTCCATTGCTTTCGCTTTTTATTTAATTAACATGTTTGCATACTAAAATTATATAACTCATGTCAAATTGAATTATGGTAATGGAGACAATTAAAAAATTACCAAATTTAAATTCACTTGAGTATTAAAAAGAATTTCTCCCTCTAAGACTTTAAAATTCTAAAAATTAAAATAATGCAATGTTTTTATTTTTTAAAAAAGTCTTAATAAAAAAAGTCTTAATAACATTGCATTTTGAATGGTGAGATAAACGTAATATGTGAATATGTTAATTGACCACAATTAAATGCAATGAACTTGATTGTACAAAATACACTTTAGTGGATGATTATTATAAATTCCAATCTAGAGTGTTGTGGACTAACTTTTTATTAGAGTCCATTGCATGCGCTTTTATTTAATTCATATGTTTTTATACTAAAATTATATAAATCATGTCAACTTACATTGTGGTAATGGAGACAATTAAAAAAATTACAAAATTTAAATTCATTTGACTGTTAATGAAGAATTTCTCCTCGTAAAACATTTGAATTCTAAAAATTAAAATAAAGCAGTGCTTTTATTTTTTAAATAATTTTTAATACCATTGTAATTTTCAATGGAGAGATAAACATAATATTTGAATATGTTAATTTACCAAAATAAAAGCAATAGACTCAATTGCATAAAATACACTTTAGTGGATGATTATAATAAATTCCAATCTTGTGTTTCAATGTTTGATCAATCATATAGCTCTAGAGCATAGTGGGCTAACTTCTTATTAGGGTTCATTGCATTTGCTTTTATTTAAGTAACATGTTTGTATACGAATATTATATAAATCATGTCAAATTGCATTGTGATAATGAAGTCAATTAAAAAAATTACAGAATTTATATTCACTTGAGTATTAACGTAAAATTTCTCCCTATAAGACTTTAGAATTCTAAAAATTAAAATAACGCAATGTTTTTAGTTTTTAAATAATTTTTAATTCCATTGCATTTTCAATGGTGAGATAAATCTAATATTCGAATTTGTTAATTTGCCAGACAAAAAGCAATGGTCTCAATAGTATAAAATACACCTTAGTGGAGAACTATTATAAATTCCAATTCCGAACTTTAATGTTGTGTCAAGCATATAGCTCTAGAGCATAGTGGGCTAACTTCTTATAAGAGTCCATTGTGTTCACTTGTATTTAATTAACATGTTTGTATATTAAAATTATATAAATAATGTCAAATAGAATTATGGTAATGGAGAAAATTAAAAAAATTACCAAATTTAAATTCACTTGAATATTAACGAAGAATTTCTCTCTCTAATACTTTAAAATTTTGAAAATTAAAATAATGCAATGTTTTTATTTTTCAAAAAAGTCTTAATACCATTGCATTTTGAATGGTAAGATAAACGTAATATGTGAATATGTTAATTGACCACGAATATATGCAATGGACACAATTGTACAAAATGCACTTAGTAATTGACTACTGTACATTCCGATCCCATGTTTCAATGTTAGGTCAAATATATAGCTTTAGAGTGTTGTGGACTAACATCTTATTAGAGTCCATTGCATTCGCTTTTATTTAATGAACATGTTTGTATACTAAAATTATATAAATCATGTCAACTTGTATTGTGGTAATAGAGACAATTAAAAAAATTACAAAATTTAAATTCACTTGATTGTTAATGAAAAATTTCTCCCAGTAAAACATTTGAATTCTAAAAATTAAAATAATGCAATACTTTTACTTTTTAAATAATTTTTAATACCATTGCATTTTCAATGGTGAGATAAACATAATATTTGAATATGTTAATTTACCAAAACAAAAGCAATAGACTCAATTGTATAAAATACACATTA
Source organism: Bruguiera gymnorhiza (assembly GCA_020883675.1). Taxonomy (NCBI): domain Eukaryota; kingdom Viridiplantae; phylum Streptophyta; class Magnoliopsida; order Malpighiales; family Rhizophoraceae; genus Bruguiera; species Bruguiera gymnorhiza. The sequence continues at coordinate 169,202 of JAIRCJ010000288.1, read as the reverse complement.
GTGGATGATTATAATAAATTATAATCTTGCGTTTCAACGTTTGATCAAGCATACAACGCTAGAGCGTAATGCGCTAACTTCTTATTAGGGTCAATTGCATTCGCTTTTATTTAATTAACATGTTTTTATACAAAAATTATAAAAATCATGTCAAATTGCATTACGATAATGGAGACAATTAAAAAAATTACAAAATTTAGATTCACTTGAGTATTAATGTAAAATTTCTCCCTCTAAAACTTTAAAATTTTAAAAGTTAAAATAACGCAATGTTTTTATTTTTTAAATAATTTTTAATTCCAGTGCATTTTTAATGGTGAGACAAATCAAATATTTGAATTTGTTAATTTGCCAAACTAAAAGCAATGGCCTCAATAGTGTAAAATACACCGTAGTGGATAACTATTATAAATTCCAATCTTGAGTTTCAATGTTGTGTCAACATATAGCTTTAAAGCGTAGTGGGTTAACTTCTTATTTGAGTCCATTACGTTCACTTTTATTTAATTAACATGTTTTTATATTAAAATTATATAAATCATGTCAAATTGCATTGTGGTAATGGAGACAATTAAAAAAATTACCAAATTTACATTCACTTGAGCATTAATGAAGAATTTTTCCCTGTAAGATATTAAAATTCTAAACATCAAAATAATGCAAGGTTTTTATTTTTTAAAAAATTCTTAATCTCACTGCATTTTTAATGGTGAGATAAACTTAATATTTAAATATATTAATTAAACACAAATAAAAGTAACGAACTCAATTGTACAAAATAAACTTTAGCGGATGACTATTATAAATTCCAATCCCAAGTTTCAATGTTGGGTCAAGCATAAGTTCTACAGTGTAGTGGGTTAACTTTTTATTAGAGTCCATTACATTCAATTTTATTTAATTAACATGTTTGTATACTACAATTATATAAATCATGTCAAATTGCATTGTGGTAATACCAAATTTAAATTCACTTGAGTATTAACGAAAAATTTCTCCCTCCAAGACTTTAAAATTCTAAAAAAGAAAATAATGCAATGTTTTTATTTTTTAAAAAAGTCTTAATATCATTGCATTTTGAATGGTGAGATAAACATAATATATGAATATGTTAATTGACCACAAATACATGCAATGGACTCAATTGTACAACATACACTATAGTGGATGAGTATTATAAATTTCAATCCCATGTTTCAATGTTGGGTCAAATATATAGCTCTAGAGCGTAGTGGACTAACTTCTTATTAGACTCCATTGCATTCGCTTTTATTTAATCAACATGTTTGTATATTAAAATTATATAAATCATGTCAACTTGCATTGTGGTAATGGAGACAATTAAAAAATTACCAAATTTATTAAAAAATTTTGAATACCATTTCATTTTTAATGGTGAGATAAACGTAATATTTGAATATGTTAATTGAACACAAATAAAAGTAATGGACTCAATTGTACAAAATAAACTTTAGCGGATGACTATTATAAATTCCAATCTCGAGGTTCAATGTTGTGTCAAACATATAGCTCTAAAGCGTAGTGGGGCTAACTTCTTATTAGAGTCAATTGTATTCGCTCTTATTTAATTCACATTGTGGTAATGGAGACAATTAAGAAAATTATAAAATTTAAATTCACTTGACTGTTAATGAAGAATTTCTCCTGGTAAAACAATTGAATTCTAAAATTTAAAATAATGCAATGCTTTTATTTTTTAAATGATTTTTAATACCATTGCATTTTCAATGGGTGCAATGGTGAGATAAACATAATATTTGAATATGTTAAATTACCAAAATAAAAGCAATAGACTCAGTTGTATAAAATACACTTTAGTGGATGATTATTATAAATTCCAAACTCGTGTTTTATTGTTTGATCAAGCATACAGCTCTATACATAGTGGGCTAACTTTTTATTAGGATCTATTGCATTCGCTTTTATTTAATTAACATGTTTGCATATGAAAATTATAGAAATCATGTCAAATTGCATTACGATAATGGAGACAATTAAAAAAATTATAGAATTTATATTCACTTGAGTATGAATGTAAAATTTCTCCCTGTAAGACTTTAAAATTCTAAAAATTAAAATAACGCAATGTTTTTATTTTTTAAATAATTTTTAATTCCATTGCATTTTTAATGGTGAGATAAATCTAATATTTGAATTTGTTAATTTGCCAAACTAAAAGCGATGGTCTCAATAGTATAAAATACACCTTAGTGGATAACTATTATAAATTCCAATGCCCAGCTTCAAAGTTGTGTAAAGCATATAGCTCTAAAGCGTAGTGGGTTAACTTCTTATTTGAGTCCATTGCGTTTGCTTTTATTTAATTAACATGTTTGTATATTAAAATTATATGAATCATGTCAAATTGCATTGTGGTAATGGAGACAATTAAAAAAATTACCAAATTTACATTCACTTAAGTATTAACGAAGAATTTTTCCCTGTAAGATATTAAAATTCTAAACATCAAAATAATGCAAGGTTTTTATTTTTTAAAAAATTCTTAATTCCACTGCATTTTTAATGGTGAGATAAATCTAATATTTATATATGTTAATTGAACACAAATAAAAGTAATGGACTCAATTGTACAAAATAAACTTTAGCAGATGACTATTACAAATTCCAATCCCAAGTATCAATGTTGGGTCAAGCATAAGCTCTAAAGCGTAGTGGGCTAACTTTTTATTAGTGTCCATTGCATTTACTTTTATTTAATTAACATGTTTGTATATTAAAATTATATAAATCATGTCAAATAGCATTATGGTAATGGAGATAATTAAAAAAATTACCAAATTTAAATTCACTTGAGTATTAACAAAGAATTTCTCCCTCTAAAACTTTAAAATTCTAAAAATGAAAATAATGCAATGTTTTAATTTCTTTAAAAAGTCTTAATACTATTGCATTTTGAATGGTGAGATAAATGTAATATGTGAATATGTTAATTGACCACAAATACATGCAATGGACTTGATTGTACGAAATACACTTTAATGGATGACTATTATAAATTCCAATCTCATGTTTCAATGTTGGGTCAAATATATAGCTCTAGAGCATAGTGGACTAATTTCTTATTAGACTCCATTGGATTCACTTTTATTTAATCAACATGTTTGTATACTAAAATTATATAAATCATGTCAACTTGCATTGTGGTAATGGAGACAATTAAAAAAATTACAAAATTTAAATTCACTTGACTGTTAATGAAGAATTTCTCCTGGTAAAACAATTGAATTCTAAAATTTAAAATAATGCAATGCTTTTATTTTTTAAATGATTTTTAATACCATCGCATTTTCAGTGGGTGCAATGGTAAGATAAACATAATATTTGAATATGTTAAATTACCAAAATAAAAGCAATAGACTCAGTTGTATAAAATACACTTTAGTGGATGATTATTATACATTCCAAACTCGTGTTTTAATGTTTGATCAAGCATACAACTCTATAGCATAGTGGGCTAACTTTTTATTAGGATCTATTGCATTCGCTTTTATTTAATTAACATGTTTGCATATGAAAATTATAGAAATCATATCAAATTGTATTACGATAATGGAGACAATTAAAAAAATTATAGAATTTATATTCACTTGAGTATGAATGTAAAATTTCTCCTTGTAAGACTTTAAAATTCTAAAAATTAAAATAACGCAATGTTTTTATTTTTTAAATAATTTTTAATTCCATTGCATTGTGGTAATAGAGATAATTAAAAAAATTACCAAATTTAAATTCACTTGAGTATTAACGAAGAATTTCCCCCTTTAATACTTTAAAATTCTAAAAATTAAAATAATACAATGTTTTTATTTTTTAAAGAAGTCTTAATACCATTGCATTTTGAATGGTGAGATAAACGTAATATGTAAATATTTTAATTGACCACAAATAAATGCAATGGACTCGATTGTGCAAAATATACTTTAGTGGATGACTATTATAAATTCTGATCCCATGTTTTAATGTTGAATCAAATATATAACTTTAGAGCATGGTGGGCTAATTTCTTATTAGAGTTCATTGCATTTGCTTTTATTTAATTAACATGTTTGGATACGAAAATTATATAAATCATGTCACACAATTAAAAAAATTACAAAATTTAAATTCACTTGATTATTAGTGAAGAATTTTTCCTTGTAAGACTTTAAAATTCTAAAAATTAAAATAATACAATGTTTTTATTTTTTTAAAAAATTCTTAATACCATGGCATTTTCAATGGTGAGATAAACATAATATTTGAATGTGCTAATTAAACACAAATAAAAGTAATGGACTCAATTGTACAAAATACACTTTAGTGGATGACTATTATAAATTGCAATCTCATATTTCAATGTTGGGTCAAGCATATAGCTCTAGAGCGTAGTGGGCTATCTTCTTATTAGAGTCCATTACATTTGCTTTTATTTAATTAACATGCTTGTATACTAAAATGATATAAATCATGTCAAATTGCATTATGGTAAAAGAGAGAATTAAAAAATTATAGAATTTACATTCACTTGAGTATTAACGTAAAATTTGTCCCTATAAGACTTTAAAATTCTAAAAATTAAATAATGCAATGTTTCTATTTTTTAAATAATTTTTAATTCCATTGCATTCTCAATGGTAAGATAAACCTAATCTTTAAATATGTTAATTTGCCAAAATAAAAGCGATGGACTCAATAGTATAAAATACACCTTGGTGGATGATTATTATAAATTCCAATTCCAAGCGTCAAGGTTGGGTCAAGCATACAACTCTAGAGCATAGTGGACTAACTTCTTATTAGAGCCCATTGCATTCAATTTTATTTAATTGGCATGTTTTTATACTAAAATTATATAAATCATGTCAAATTGCAATGTGAAAATGGGGACAATTAAAAAAATTACCAAATTTAAATTCACTTGAGTATTAATGAAGAATTTCTCCCAATAATACTTTAAAATTGTAAAAATTAAAATAATACAATGTTTTTATTTTTAAATAATTTTTAATTCCATTTCATTTTCAGTGGTGAGATAAACCTAATATTTGTATATGTTAATTTGCCAAAATAAAACCAATGGACTCAATTGTATAAAATAATCTTTAGTACCTGACTATTATAAATTTCAATCCTAATATTCAATGTTGAGTCAAGCATATAACTCTAGGTTACGTTGCATTCGCTTTTGTTTAATTAACATGTTTGTACACTAAAATTATATTAATCTTGTCAAATGGCATTATGATAATGGAGACAATTAAAATAATTAAAAAATTTAAATTCACTTGAGTATTAACCAAGAATTTCTCCTTGTAAGACTTTAAAATTCTAATAATTAAAATAATGCAATGTTTTTATATTTTTAATAATTTTTATTACCATTGCATTTTCAATGGTGAAATAAATATAATTTTTGAATATGTTAATTGAACAAAAATAAAAGTAAGGGACTCAATTGTACAAAATAAAGTTTAACGGATGACTATTATAAATTCCAATCCTAAGTTTCAATGTTGGATCAAGCATATAGCTCTAGAGCATAGTAGGCTAATTTCTTATTAGAGTCCATTGCATTCACTTTTATTTAATTAGCATGTTTGTATACTAAAATTTTATAAATCATGTCAAATTGCATTATGGAAATGGAGAAAATTAATAAAATTACAGAATTTACATTCACTTGAGTTTTAGCGAAGAATTTCTCCCTGTAAGATTTTAAAATTCTAAAAATTAAAATAATGCAATGCTTTTTTTTTATATAATTTTTAATTCCATTTCTTTTTCAATGGTGAGAGAAACCTAATATTTGAATATGTTAATTTACCAAAATTAAAGCAACAGACTCAATTGTATAAAATACATTTTAGTGGATAAATATTATAAATTCCAATCTCAAGTTTCAATGTTAGGTCAAGCATATAGCTCTAAAGCATAATAGACTAACTTCTTATTATAGTCCATTGCCTTCACTTTTATCTAATTGACATGTTTCCATACTAACATTATATAAATCATGTCAAATTGCATTGTGGTAATGGAGACAATTAAAAAAATTACCAAATTTAAATTCACTTGAATATTAATGAAGAATTTCTCCCTGTAAGATATTAAAATTCTAAAAATTAAAATAATGCAATGTTTTTATTTTTTTAAAAAAAATTCTTTATACCATTGCATTTTGAATGGTGAGATAAATATAATATTTGAATATGTAAATTGAACACAAATAAAAGTAATAGACTCAATTATACAAAACACACTTTAGTGAATGACTATTATAAATTCCAATCCAAGTTTCAATATTGGGTCAAACATATAATTCTAGAGCGTAGTGGACTAACTTCTTATTAGAGTTCATTGCATTCGCTTTTATTTAATTGACATGTTTGTATACTAAAATTATATAAATCATGTCAAATTGCATTGTAGTAATAGAGACACTTAAAAAAATTACAAAATTTAACTTCACTTGAGTATTAACGAAGAATTTCTCCCCGTAAAATTTTAAAATTCAAAAATTTCAAATAATGCAATTTTTTTATTTTTTAAAAAGATTTTAATACCATTGCATTTTTAGTGGTGAGATAAACCTAATATTTGAATATCTTAATTTGCCAAAATAAAACCAATGGACTTAATTATATAAAATAAACTTTAGTGGATGACTGTTATAAATTCCAATCCCAAATTTCAATGTTGGGTTAAGCATATAGGTCTAGTGCGTAGTGAACTAACTTGTTATGAGAGTCCATTGCATTCGCTTTTGTTTAATTAACATGTTTGTACACTAAAATTATATTCATCATGTCAAATTGCACTGTGGTAATGTAGACAATTAAAATAATTAACAAATTTAAATTCACTTGAGTATTAACCAAGAATATCTTCATGTAAGAGTTCAAAATTCTAATAATTAAAATAATGCAATGCTTTTATATTTTTAATAATTTTTATTACCATTGCATTTTCAATGGTGAGATTAACATAATTTTTAAATATTTTAATTGAACAAAAATAAAAGTAAGAGACTCAATTATACAAAATACAGCTTAGCAGATGACTATTATAAATTCCAATGCCAAGCTTCAATGTTAGGCCAAGCATATAACTCTAGAGTGTAATAGACTAACTTCTTATTAGAGTTCATTGCATTCACTTTTATCTAATGAACATGTTTGCATAATAAAATTATATAAATCATGTCAAATTGCATTGTGGTAATGGAGACAATTAAAAAAATTACCAAATTTAAATTTACCTGAGTATTAATGAAGAAATTCTCCTTGTAAGATATTAAAATTCTAAAAATTAAAATAATGCAATGTTTTTAGTTTTTAAAAAATTCTTAATACCATTGTATTTTGAATGGTGAGATAAATGTAATATTTGAACATGTTAATTGAACACAAATAAAAGTAAGCGACTCAATTATGCAAAAGACACTTTAGTGGATGACTATTATAAATTCCAATCTCATGTTTCAATGTTATGTCAAGCATATAACTCTAGAGTATAGTGGGATAACTTCTTATTAAAGTCCATTACATTTGCTTGTATTTAATTAACATGTTTGTATGCTAAAATTATATAAATCATGTGAAATTGCATTGTGGTAATGGACACAATTAAAAAAATTATAGAATTTACTTTCACTTGATTATTAACGTAAAATTTCTCCCTATAAGACTTTAAAATTCTATAAATTAAAATAATGCAATATTTTTATTTTTTAAAAAATTTTTAATGCCATTTCATTTTGAATGATGAAATAAACGTAATATTTGAATATGTCAATTGAACACAAATAAAAGTAATGGACTCAATTCTACAAAATACATTTTAGTGGATGACTATTATAAATTCCAATCCCAAGCTTTAATGTTGGGTCAAGTATATAGCTATAGAATGTAGGGAACTTACTTTTTATTAGAGTCCATTGCATTTACTTTTACTTAATTAACATGTTTGTATACAAAAATTATATAAATCATGTCAAATTGTATTGTGGTTATAGAGACAATTAAAAAAATTACAAAATTAAATTCACTTGGGCATTAACGACAAAATTTCTCCCTAATACTTTAAAATTCTAAAAATAACAATAATGCCATTTTTATTTTTTAAATAATTTTAAAATCATTGCATTTTGAATATGAAATAAACGTAATAGTTGAATATGTTAATTGAACGCAAATAAAAGTAATAGACTCAATTGAATGAAATACACTTTAGTGGATGAGTATTATAAATTACAATCCCAAACTTCAATGTTGGGTGAAGCATATAGCTCTAGAGCGTAGTGGGCTAACTTCTTATTAAAGTTCATTGCACTCGCTTTTATTTAATTGACATGTTTGCATACTAAAATTATATAACTCATGCAAATTGCATTGTGGTAATGGAAACAAATAAAAAAGTACAAAATTTAAATTCACTTTAATATTAACGAAGAATTTCTCCGATAAGACTTTGAAATTCTAAAAATTAAAATAATGCAATGTTTTTATTTGTTAAAAATTTTTTAAAACCATTGCATAATGAATGATGAAATAAACATAATATTTGAACATAATAATTAAACACAAATAAAAGTAATGGACTCAATTGTACAAAATACACTTTAGTGGATGACTATTATAAATTCCAATCCCAAGCTTTAATGTTGGGTTAAGCATATAGCTTTAGAGCTTAGTGGACTAATTTCTTATTAGAGTCCATTGCATTTGCTTTTGTTTAATTAACATGCTTGTATACTAAAATTAGATAAATCATGTCAAATTGCATTGTTGTTATGGAGATTAAAAAAATTACTAAATTTAAATTCACTTGAGAATTAACGAAGAATTTCTCCCTGTAAAACTTTAAAATTCTAAAAATTAAAATAATGCAATGTTTTTATTTTTTAAATAATTTTTAAAGCCATTACATTTTGAATGGTGAAATCAACATAATATTTAAATATGTTAATTGAACATAAATAAAAGTAATGGACTCAATTTTACAAAATACAATTTAGTGGATGACTATTACGAATTCCAATCCCAAGCTTCGATGTTGGGTCAAGCATATAGCTTTAAAGCATAGTGGACTAACTTCTTATAAGAGTCCATTGCATTTGCTTTTGTTTAATTAACTTGTTTGTATATTAAAATTACATAAACCATGTCAAATTGCATTGTTGTTATGGAGACAATTAAAAAAATTACTAAGTTCTTGAGTATTAGCAAAGAATTTTTCCCTAAGACTTTAAAATTCTAAGAATTAAAATAATGCAATGTTTTTTATTTTTTAAAGAATTTTTAAAGCCATTGCATTTTGAATGGTGAAATAAACGTAATATTTGAATATGTTAATTGAACACAAATAAAAGTAATGGACTTAATTGTACAAAATACACTTTAGGGGCTGACTATTATAAATTCAAATCACAGGTTTTAATGTTAGGTCAAGCATATAGCTCTAGAGCATAATGGGCCAACTTCTTATTAGAGCCCATTGTATTCGCTTTTATTTAATTAACATGTTTGTATACTAAGATTATATAAATCATGTCAAATTGCATTGTGGCAATGGAGACAATTAAAAAAATTGCCAAATTTAAATTCACTTGAGTATTAATGAAGAATTTCTCCCTGTAAGGCTTTAAAATTCTAAAAATTAAAATGATGCAATGTTTTTATTTTTTAAATAATTTTTAAAGCCATTTCATTTTGAATGGTGAAATCAACATAATATTTGAATATGTTAATTGAACACAAATAAAAGTAATGCACTTAATTGTACAAAATGCACTTTAGTGGATGACTATTACAAGTTCCAATCCCAAGCTTTAATATTGGGTCAAGCATATAGCTTTTGGGTTTGGTGGACAAACTACTTATTAAAGTCCATTGCATTTGCTTTTGTTTAATTAACATGTTTGTCTACTAAAATTGTATAAATCATGTCAAATTGCATTGTGGTAATGGAGACAATTAAAAAAATTACCAAATTTAAATTCACTTAAGTATTAACTAAGAATTTCTCCCTGTAAGACTTTAAAATTTGAAAAATTAAAATAATGCAATGTTTTTATTTTCTAAATAATTTTTAAAGCCATTGCATTTTGAATGGTGAAATAAATGTAATATTAGAATATGTTAATTGAATACAAATAAAAGTAATGGACTCAATTGTACAAAATACACTTTAGTGGATGACAATTATGAATTCCAAACCCAAGCTTCAATCTTAGGTCAAGCATATAGTTTTAGAGCTTAGTGGACTAACTTCTTATTAGAGTCTATTGCATTTGCTTTTGTTTAATTAACATGTTTGTATACTAAAATTATATAAATCATGTCAAATTGCATTGTTGTTATGGAGATTAGAAAAATTACTAAATTTCAATTCCTTTGACTATTAGCAAAGAATTTCTCCCTAAAACTTTAAAATTCTAAAAATTAAAATAATGCAATGTTTTTATTTTTTAAAGGATTTTTAAAGCAGTTGCATTTTGAATGGTGAAATAAACGTAATATTTGAATATGTTAATTGAACACAAATAAAAGTAATAGACTCAATTGTCCAAAATACACTTTAGTGGATGACTATTATGAATTCCAATCTCAAGCTTCAATGTTGGGTCAAACATATAACTTTAGAGCTTAGTGGACTAATTTCTTATTAGAATCCATTGCATTTGCTTTTGTATAATTAACATGTTTGTATACTAAAATTATATAAATCATGTCAAATTGCCTTGTGGTAATGGAGACAATTAAAAAAATTATCAAATTTAAATTCACTTGAGTATTAACGAAGAATTTCTCCTTGTAAGACTTTAAAATTCTAAAAATTAAAATAATGCAATTTTTTTTATTTTTTAAATAATTTTTAAAGCCATTCCATTTTGAATGGTGAAAATAACATAATATTTGAATATGTTAATTGAACACAAATAAAAGTAATGTACTTAAATGTACAAAATACACTTTAGTGGATGACTATTATGAATTCCAATCCCAAGCTTCAATGTTGGATCAAGCATATAGCTTTAAAGCTTAGTGGACCAACTTCTTATGAGAGTCCATTGCATTTGCTTTTATTTAATTAACATGTTTGCATACTAAGATTATATAAATCATGTCAAATTGCATTATGGTAATGGAGACAATTAAAAAAATTGCCAAATTTAAATTGACTCGAGGATTAACGAAGAATTTCTCCTTGTAAGACTTTAAAATTCTAAAAATTAAAATAATGCAATGTTTTTATTCTTAAAATATTTTTAAAGCCATTGCATTTTGAATGGTGAAATCAACATAATATTTGAATATGCTAATTGAACACAAGTAAAAGTAATGCACTCAATTGTACAAAATACACTTGAGTGGATGACTATTACAAGTTCCAATCCCAAGCTTTAATATTGGGTCAAGCATATAGCTTTTGGGGTTGGTGGACAAACTTCTTAATAGTGTCTATTGCATTTGCTTTTGTTTAATTAACATATTTGTATACTAAAATTATATAAATCACGTCAAATTCCATTGTGATTATGGAGACAATTAAAAAATTATTAAATTTAAATTCCCTTGAGTATTAACAAAGAATTTCTCCCTAAGACTTTAAAATTTTAAAAATTTAAATAATGTAATGTTTTTATTTTTTAAATAATTTGTAAAGCCATTGCATTTTGAATGGTGAAATCAACATCATATTTGAATATGTTAATTGAACACAGATAAAAGTAATGGACTCAATTGTACAAAATACAATTTAGTGGATGACTATTATAAATTCCAATCCCAAGTTTTAATATTAGGTCAAGCATATAACTTTAGGGGTTAGTGGACTAACTTCTTATTAGAGTCCATTGCATTTGCTTTTGCTTAATTAACAAGTTTGTGTACTAAAATTATATAAATCATGGCTAATTGCACTATGGTTATGGAGACAATTAAAAAAATTACAAAATTTAAATTCAATCGAGTATTAGCAAAGAATTTCTCCTTGTAAGACTTGAAAATTCTAAAAATTAATATCATTCAATGTTTTTATATTTTAAGAAATTTTTAAAACCATTCGATCTCGAATGGTTTGACCAACATAATATTTGAATTTGATAATAAAACACAAAAAAATGTAAAGGACTTAATTGTAGAAAATACAATTTAGTGGATGACTATTATAAATTCCAATCCCAAGTTTTAATATTGGGTCAAGCATATAGCTTTAAGGGTTAGTGGACTAACTTCTTATTAGAGTTCATTGCATTTGCTTTTGCTTAATTAACTAGTTTATGTACTAAAATTATATAAATCATGGCTAATTGCATTGTGGTTATGGAGACAATTAAAAAAATTACAAAATTTAAATTCAATCGAGTATTAGCAAAGAATTTCTCCCTGTAAGACTTGAAAATTCTAAAAATTAATATCATTCAATGTTTTTATATTTTAAGAAATTTTTAAAACCATTCGATTTCGGATGGTTTGACGAACGTAATATTTAGATTTGATAATAAAACACAAAAAAATGTAAAGGACTTAATTTTAGAAAATACAATTTAGTGGATGACTATTATAAATTCCAATCCCAAATTTTAATATTGGGTCAAGCACATAGCTTTAGGGGTTAGTGGACTAACTTCTTATTAGAGTCCATTGCATTTACTTTTGCTTAATTAACTAGTTTGTGTACTAAAATTATATAAATTATGGCTAATTGCACTGTGGTTATGGAAACAATTAAAAAAATTACAAAATTTAAATTCAATCAAGTATTAGCAAAACATTTCTCCCTGTAAGACTTGAAAATTCTAAAAATTAATATCATTCAATGTTTTTATATTTTAAGAAATTTTTAAAACCATTCGATTTCGAAAGGTTTGACCAACGTAATATTTAAATTTGATAATAACACACAAAAAAATGTAAAGGACTTAATTGTAGAAAATACAATTTAGTGGATGACTATTATGAATTCCAATCCCAATTTTTAATATTGGGTCAAGCATATAGCTTTAAGGGTTAGTGGACTAACTTCTTATTAGAGTCCATTGCATTTGCTTTTGCTTAATTAACTAGTTTGTGTACTAAAATTATATAAATAATGGCTAATTGCACTATGGTTATGGAGACAATTAAAAAAATTACAAAATTTAAATTTAGTCGAGTATTAGCAAAGAATTTCTCCCTATAAGACTTGAAAATTCCTAAAAATTAATATAATTCAATGTTTTTATATTTTCAAAAATTTTTAAAGCCATTCGATTTCGAATGGTTTGACAAACGTAATATTTGAATTTGACAATAAAACACACAAAAATGTAAAGGACTTAATTGTAGAAAATACAATTTAGTGGATGACTATTATAAATTCCAATCCCAAGCTTCATTGTTGAGTTAAACATATAGCTCTAGAGCGTAGTGGGCTAACTTCTTATTAGAGTCCATTGCATTTACTTTTGTTTAATTAACATGTTTGTATATTAAAATTATATAAATCAGGTCAAATTGCATTATGGTTATGGACACAATTAAAAAAATTACAAAATTTAAATTTACTTGAGTATTAACGATGAATTTCTCCTCGTAAGACTTTAAAATTATAAGAATTAAAATAATGCAATGGTTATATATTTTAAGAAAATTTTAATACCATTCAATTTTGAATGGTGTGAAAAACATAATAGCAGAATTTGTTAATAAAACACAAAAAAAGTAATGGACTTAATTGTACAAAATACAATTTAGTGGATGACTATTATCAATTCCAATCTCAAGCTTCATTATTGGGTTAAACATATAGCTCTAGAGCGTAGTGGGCTAATTTCTTATTAGAGTCCATTGCATTTGCTTTTGTTTAATTAACATGTTTGTATATTAAAATTATATAAATCGTGTCAAATTGCATTGTGGTTATGGAGACAATTAAAAGAATTACAAAATTTAAATTTACTGGAGTATTAACGATGAATTTCTCCCTGTAAGACTTTAAAATTCTAAAAATTAAAATAATTCAACATTTTTATATTTTAAGAAATTTTTAATACCATTCGATTTTGAATGGTGTGAGAAACGTAATATTTGAATTTGTTAATAAAATACAAAAAAAAAAAGTAATGGACTCAATTGTACAAAATACAATTTAGTGGATGACTATTATAAATCCCAATCCCACACTTCACTGTTGGGTTAAGCATATAGTTCTAGAGCATAGTGGGCTAATTTCTCATTAGAGTCCATTGCATTTGTTTTTATTTAATTAACATACTCGTAGGCTAAAATTGTATAAATCATGTCAAATTGCATTGTCGTTAAGGAGACAATTAAAAAAATTACAAAATTTAAATTCTCTTGAGTATTAACGAAGAATTTTTCCCTTTGACTTGAAAATTCTAAAAATTAAAATAATGCAATGTTTTTATTTTTTAAATAACTTTTAAAGTCATTGCATTTTGAATGGTAAAATAAACATAATATTTGAATATCTTAATCAAACACAAATAAAAGTAATGGACTATATTGTACAAACTACACTTTAGTGGTTGACTATTATAAATTCCAATTCCAAACTTCAATATTGGGTCAAATATATAGCTCTAGAGCGTAGTGGGCTAACTTCTTATTAGAGTCCATTGCATTTACTTTTATTTAATTAACATGTTTGCATCCTAAAATTATATAAATCATGTCAAATTGCATTGTGGTTATGGAGACAATTAAAAAAATTACAAAATTTAAATTCTCTTGAGTATTAATGAAGAATTTTTCCCTCAAACTTTAGAATTTGAAAAATTAAAATAATGTAATGTTTTTATTTTTTAAATAATTTTTAAAGCCATTGCTTTTTGAATGGTTAAATAAACGTAATATTTGAATATGTTAATCGAACATAAGTAAAAGTAATGGACTATATTGTACAAACTACACTTTAGTGGTTGATTATTATAAATTCTAATCCCAAGCTTTAATATTAGGTTAAACATAAATCTCTAGAGCATAGTGGGCTAACTTCTTATTAGAGTCCATTGCATTTGCTTTTATTTAATTAACATGCTTGTCTGCTAAAATTATATAAATCATGTCAAATTGCATTGTGGTAATGGAGACAATTAAAAAAAATTACAAAATTTAAATTCACTTGAGTATTAACAAAGAATTTTTCCTTTACACTTTAAAATTTGAAAAATTAAAATAATGCAATGTTTTTATTTTTTAAATAATTTTTCAAGTCATTGCATTTTGAATTGTGAAATAAACGTAATATTTGAATATGTTAATTGAACACAAATAAAAGTAATGGACTATATTGTACAAAATACACTTTAGTGTATGACTATTATAAATTCCAATATCAAGTTTCAATATTGGGTCAAACATATAGCTCTAGAGCGTAGTGGGCTAACTTCTTATTAGAGTCCATTGCATTCACTTTTGTTTAATTAACATGTTTGTATATTAAAATTATATAAATTAGGTCAAATTGCATTATGGTTATGGAGACAATTAAAAAAATTACAAAATTTAAATTTACTTGAGTATTAACGATGAATTTCTCCCCGTAAGACTTTAAAATTATAACAATTAAAATAATGCAATGGTTTTATATTTTAAGAAATTTTTAATACCATTCAATTTTGAATGGTGTGAAAAACGTAATAGCTGAATTTGTTAATAAAACACAAAAAAAAAGTAATGGACTCAATTGTACAAAATACAATTTAGTGGATGACTATTATCAATTCCAATCCCAAGCTTCATTATTGGGTTAAGCATATAACTTTAGAGCGTAGTGGGCTAACTTCTTATTAGAGTACATTGCATTTGCTTTTGTTTAATTAACATGTTTGTATATTAAAATTATATAAATCAGGTTCAAATTGCATTGTGGTTATGGAGACAATTAAAAGAATTACAAAATTTAAATTTATTGGAGTATTAACGAAGAATTTTTCCCTTAGACTTTAAAATTCTAAAAATTAAAATAATGCAATGTTTTAATTTGTTAAATAATTTTTCAAGTCATTACATTTTGAATGGTGAAATAAACGTAATATTTGAATATGTTAATTTAGCACAAATAAAAGTAATGGACTCAATTGTACAAAATACACTTTAGTGGATGACTAAAGTGTGTATTTGAATATGTGTATTTTGTTTAATTGAGTCCATTACAGGGAGAAATTCTTTGTTAATACTTAAGTGAATTTAAATTTTGTAATCTTTTTAATTGTGTCCATAACCACAATGCAATTTGACATGATTTATATAATTTTAATTTGCAAATATGTTAATTAAATAAAAGCGAATGCATTGGACTTCAATAAGAAGTTAGTCCATTACGCCCTAAAGCTATATGCTTGACCCAACATTGAAGTTTGGGATTAGAATTTATAATAGTTATCTACTAAAGTGTATTTTGTACAATTGAGTCCGTTACATTTATTTGTATTCAATTAACATATTTAAATATTACGTTTTCTTCGCCATTCAAAATTCAATGGTTTTAAAATTTATTTAAAAATAAAAACATTACATTATTTTACTTTTTAGAATTGTAAAGTTTTAAGGAGAAATTCTTCATTAATACTCAAGTGAATTTAAGATTTGTAATTTTTTTAATTTTCTCCATTACTACAATACAATTTGCATGATTTATATAATTTAGTATGCAAACACTTTAATTAAATAAAAGCAAATGCAATGTACTCTAATAAGAAGTTAGTCTATTATGCTCTAGAGCTATATGCTTAACTAAGATTGAAACTTGGGATTGGAATTTATAATAGTCATCCACTAAAGTGTATTTTGTACAATTAAGTCCATTACTTTATTTGTGTTCAATTAACATATTCAAATATTATATTTATGTCAACATTCAAAATGCAATGGTCTTAAAATTATTTAAAAAATAAAAACATTGCATTATTTTAATTTATAGAATTTTAATGTCTTATAGGGAGAAATTCTTCGTTAATATTCAAGTGAATTTAAATTTTGTAATTTTATTAATTGTCTCCATTACCACAATGCAATTTGACATGATTTATATAATTGTAGTATACAAACATGTTAATTAAATAAAAGTGAATGCAATGGAGTCTAATAAGAAGTTAGTCCATGATGCTCTAGGGCTATATGCTTGACCTAATATTGAAGTTTGAGATTGCAATTTATAATAGTCATCCACTAAAGTTTATTTTTTATAATTGTGTCTGCTACTTTTATTTTGTTGAATTAACATATTCAAATATTAGATTTATCTCACTATTGAAAATGCAATGGAATTAAAAATTATTTAAAAATTAAAAACATTGCACTATTTTAATTTTTGGAATTTTAATGTCTTATAGGGAGAAATTCTTCGTTAATTCTCAAGTAAACTTAAAATTTAAAATTTTTTAAATTGTCTCCATTACCACAATGTAATTTGACATGATTTACATAATTTTAGTATACAAACATGTTAATTAAATAAAAGCAAATGCAATGAACTCTAATAAGAAGTTAGCCCACTACGCTTTAGAGGTATATGCTTGACACAACATTGAAAGTTAGGATTGGAATTTATAATGGTTATCCACTAAAGTATATTTTGTACAATTGAGTCCGTTACTTTTATTTGTATTCAATTAACATATTCAAATATTAAGTTTAATTCACCATTCAAAATGCAAGAGTTTTAAAAATTATTTAAAACATAAAAAACATTGCATTATTTTAAACTTTAGAATTTTAAAGTCTTAGGGAGAAATTCTTCGTTAATACTGAAGTGAATTTAAATGTTGTAATTTTTTTAATTGTCTCCATTTACACAACGCAAGTTGACATGATTTATATAATTTTAGAATACAAAT
The DNA here is from genome assembly GCA_020883675.1 of Bruguiera gymnorhiza. Taxonomy (NCBI): domain Eukaryota; kingdom Viridiplantae; phylum Streptophyta; class Magnoliopsida; order Malpighiales; family Rhizophoraceae; genus Bruguiera; species Bruguiera gymnorhiza. The sequence continues at coordinate 151,336 of JAIRCJ010000288.1, read as the reverse complement.
ATGTTAATTAAATAAAAGTAAATGTAATGGACTCTAATAAGAAATTAGTCCACTATGCTCTAGAGCAATATGTTTGACCTAACTTTGAAGTTTGGGATTGGAATTTATAATAGTCATCCATTAAAGTTTATTTATACAATTGAGTCCATTGGTTTTATTTTGGCAAATTAACATATTCAAATATTAGGTTTTATCTCACCACTAAAAATGCAATGTAGCTAAAAATTATTTAAAAAATAAAAACATTGCATTATTTTAATTTTAGAATTTTAATGTCTTACAAGTAGTAATTATTCATTAATACTCAAGTGAATTTCAATTTAGTAATTATTTTAATTGTCTCCATTACTGTAATGTAATTTAACATGATTAATATAATTTAGTGTACAAACATGTTAATTAAATAAAGTGAATGCAATGGACTCTAATAAAAAAATAGCCCACTACACTCTAGAGCTATATGCTTAATCCCAACATTGAAACTTGGGATTGGAATTTATAATAGTCATCTACTAAACTATATTTTGTACAATTGAGTCTCTTACTTTTATTTTTGTTCAATTAACATATTCAAAAATTATATTTATCTCATCATTGAAAATGAAATGGTAATAAAAATTATTAAAAATATAGAAACAATTCATTTATTTTATACTTTTATTTTGGCAAATAAACATATTCAAATATTAGTTTACTCACCATGAAAATGCAATGACTTAAAATTACTAAAAAATAAAAACATTGCATTATTTAATTTTTAGAGTTTTAAAGTTTATTGGAGAGATTTCACGTTAATACTCAAATGAATATAAATTTTATAATTTTTTAATTGTCTCCATTATTACAATGCATTTGACATGATTTATATAATTTTCGTGTACAAACTTGTTAATGAAGAAAGTGAATTCATGGACTCTAATAAGAAGTTAGCCCACTATGCTCTAGAGCTATATGCTTGACCAAACATTGAAACATGGGATTGGAATTATAATAGTCATTCCCTAAGGTATTTTGTACAATTGAGTCCATTACTTTTATTTGTGTTCAATTAACATATTCAAATATTAC
>JAIRCJ010000288.1:68308-149970 GCA_020883675.1 Bruguiera gymnorhiza | reverse complement strand
ATTGCATTATTTTAATTTTTTAGAATTCTAAAGGTCTTATAGGGAGAAATTTTACGTTAATACTTAAGTGAATATAAATTCTGTAATTTTTTTAATTGACTTCATTATCACAATGCAATTTGACATGATTTATATAATATTCGTACACAAACATGTTAATTAAATAAGAGCAAATGCAATGGACCCTAATAAGAAGTTAGCCCACTATGCTCTAGAGCTATATGATTGATCAAACATTGAAACACAAGATTGGAATTTATTATAATCATCCACTAAAGTGTATTTTATGCAATTGAGTCTATTGCTTTTATTTTGGTAAATTAACATATTCAAATATTATGTTTATCTCTCCATTGAAAATGCAATGGTATTAAAAATTATTTAAAAAATAAAAGCACTGCTTTATTTTAATTTTTAGAATTCAAATGTTTTACCAGGAGAAATTCTTCACTAACAGTCAAATGAATTTAAATTTTGTAATTTTTTTAATTGTCTCCATTACCACAATGTAAGTTGACATGATTTATATAATTTTAGTATAAAAACATGTGAATTAAATAAAAGCGCATACAATGGACTCTAATAAAAAGTTAGTCCACAACACTCTAGATCGGAATTTATAATAATCATCCACTAAAGTGTATTTTGTACAATCAAGTTCATTGCATTTAATTGTGGTCAATTAACATATTCACATATTACGTTTATCTCACCATTCAAAATGCAATGTTATTAAGACTTTTTTTATTAAGACTTTTTTAAAAAATAAAAATATTGCATTATTTTAATTTTTAGAATTTTAAAGTCTTAGAGGGAGAAATTCGTTGTTAATACTCAAGTGAATTTAAATTTGGTAATTTTTTTAATTGTCTTCATTACCATAATTCAATTTGACATGAGTTATATAATTTTAGTATGCAAACATGTTAATTAAATAAAAGTGGAAGCAATGGACTCCAATAAGAAGTTAGTCCACTAAGCTGTTGAGCTATATGGTTGACCCAACATTGAAGCTTAGGATTGGAATTTATAATAGTGATACACTAAAGTGTATTTTATGCAATTGAGTTCCTTACTTTTATTTGTGTTCAATTAACATATTCCAATATTATGTTTGTCTCACCATTCAAAATGTAATGGTATGAAAATTTTTTTAAAAAATAAAAACTCAAGTGAATTTTAAAGTCTTATAAAGAGAAATTTTATGTTAATACTCAAGTGAATGTAAATTCTGTAATTTTTTTTAATTGTCTCCATTACCATAATGTAATTTGACATGATTTATATAATTTTGGTATATAAATATGTTGATTAAATAAAAACAAATGCAATAGAATCTAATAAGAAGTTAGCCCACAACACTCTAAAGCTATATGCTTGACCCAACATTAAAACATGAGATTGGAATTTATAATAGTCATCCATGTAAGTGTATTTTGTACAATTGAGTCCATTACCTTTATTTGTGTTCAATTAACATATTCACATATTATGTTTATCTCACCATTCAAAATGCAATGGTATTAAGAATTTTTTAAAAAATTAAAACATTGCATTATTTACATTTTTAGAATTTTAATATCATGTGAATTTAAATTTGGTAATTTTTTAATTGTCTCCATTACCATAATGTGATTTATATAATTTTAGTATGCAAACATGTCAATTAAATAAAAGCAAAAGCAATAGACTTTAATAAAAAGTTAGCCCACTACACTCTAACGCTATATGCATGACCCCCTATTGATGCTTGTGATTATAATTTATAATAGTCATCCACTAAGGTGTATTTTATACTATTGAGTCCATTGTTTTTATTTTAGCAAATTAACATATTTAATTATTAGGTTTATCTAACCATTGAAAATGCAATGGAATTAAAAATTATTTAAAAATTTTACGTTAATACTCAAGTGAATGTAAATTCTATAATTTTTTTAATTGTCTCAATTATCACAATGCAATTTGACATGATTTATATAACTTTTGTATACAAATATGTGAATTAAATGAAAGCGAATGCAATGGACTCTTATAAGAAGTTAGCCTACTATGCTCTAGAGCTATATGCTTGACCTAAGATTGCAACATGAGATTGGAATTTATAATAGTCATCCACTAAAGTGTATTTTGTACAATTGAGTCCATTACTTTTATTTGTGCTCAATTAACATATTCAAATATTATGTTTATCTCACCATTCAAAATTCAATGGTATCAAGAATTTTTCAAAAAATAAAAACTTTGCATTATTTTAATTTTTAGAATTTTAATATCTTGCAAGGAGAAATTCTTCATTAATATTCAAGTGAATTTAATTTGGATTTTTTTTAATTATATCCATTACCATAATGGAATTTGACATGATTTATATAATCTTAGTATGCAAATATGTTAATTAAATAAAAGCAAATGCACTGGACTCTAATTAGAAGTGAGTTCACTATGCTCTAAAGCTATTTGCTTGACCTAACATTGAAACTTGAGATTGCAATTTATAATAGTCATCCACTAAAGTGTATTTTATACAATTGAGTCCATTGCTTTTATTTTGGTGGATTAACATTTTCAAATTTTAGATTTCACTCACCATTGAAAATGCAATGGAATGAAAAATTATTTAAAAAATAAAAATTTTGCATTATTTTAATTTTTATAATTTTAAAGACTTACAGGGAGAAATTCTTCATTAATACTATTGTGAATTTAAATTTTGTAATTTTTTTAACTGTCTCCATTACCACAATGCAATTTGACATGATTTATATAATTTTACTATCAAAACGTGTTAATGAAATAAAAGCAAATGCAATAGACTTTAATAAGAAGTTAGTCCACTACGCTCTAGAGTTATATGCTTGACCTAACATTGAAACTTGTAATTACAATTTATAGTAGTCATCCCATAAAATGTATTTTATACATTTAAGTCCATTGCTTTTATTTTGGTAAATTAACATATTCAAATATAAGGTTTCTCTCACCGTTGAAAATAAAATAGTATTAAAAATTATTAAAAAAATAAAAGCATTGCATTATTTTAATTTTTATAATTTTAAAGTCTTATAGGGAGAAATTCTTCGTTAATACTCAAGTGAATTTAAATTTTGTAATTTTTTTAGTTGTCTCCATTACCATAATGCAATTTGACATGATTTATATAATTTTAGTATACAAACATGTTAATTGAACAAAATTGAATGCAATGGACTCTAATAAGAAGTTAGTCCACTACTTTCTAGAGCTATATGCTTGACCTAAGATTGAAACTTAAGATTGCAATTTATAATAGTCATCTACTAAAGTGTATTTTATACAATTGAGTCCATTGCTTTTATTTTAGTGAATTAACATTTTCAAATTTTAGGTTTATCTCACCAGTGAAAATTCAATGAAATTAAAAATTATTTAAAAAATGAAAACACCGTATTATTTTAATTTTTAGAATTTTAATGTCTTACAAGGAGAAATTCTTCATTAATACTATTATGAATTAAAATTTTGTTCTTTTTTTAACTTTCTGCATTACCACAATGCAATTTGACATGATTTATGTAATTTCAGTATACAAACAATTTAATTAAATAAAAGCAAATGAAATGGACTTTAATAAGAAGTTAGCCTACTACGCTCTAGAGTTATATGCTTGATCCAACATTGAAGCTTGAGATTGCAATTTATAATAGTCATCCCCTAAAGTGTATTTTATACATTGGACTCCATTGCTTTTATTTTGATAAATTAACATATTCAAATATTAGGTTTATCTCACTGTTGAAAATACAATGGTATTAAAAATTATTTAAAAAATAAAAGCATTACATTATTTTAATTTTTAAAATTTTAATATCTTAGTGGGAGAAATTTTTCGTTAGTACTCACATCAATTGAAATTCTATAATTTTTTTAATTGTCTCTATTACCACAATGTAATTTGACATTATTTATATAATTTTTGTATACAAACATGGTAATTAAACAAAAGTGAATGCAATGGACTCTAATAAGAAGTTAACCCACTGCACTTTAGAGCTATATGCTTGACCCAACATTGAAACTTGGGATTGCAATTTATAATAGTTATCCACTAAAGTATATTGTGTACAATTAACATACTCAAATATTAAGTTTATCTCACTATTAAAAATTAAATGGTATTACAAATTATTTAAAAATTAAAAACATTGCATTATTTAAATTTTTAGAATTTTAAAGTCGAATAAGGAGAAATTTTTCGTTAATACCCAAGTGAATTTAAATTTTGTAATTTTTTTTTTGTCTCCATTACTACAAAACAATTTGGCATTATTTATATAATTTTAGTATACAAACATGTTAATGAAATAAAGGAGAATGCAATGGACTCTAATAAAAAGTTAGTCCATTATGCTCTAGAGCTATATGCTTGACCCAATATTGAAACTTGGGACTGCAATTTATAATAGTCATCCACTAAAGTGTATTTTATACAATTGAGTCCATTGCTTTTATTTTGATGGATTAACATATTCAAATATAAAGTTTATCTCACCATTGAAAATAAAATGGAATTAAAAATTATTTAAAAAAATAAAAACATTGCATTATTTTCATTTTTAAAATCTTAATGTCTTATAGGGAGAAATTCTTTGTTAATAGTATTGTGAATTAAAATTTTGTTATTTTTTTAATTGTTTCCATTACCATAATGCAATTTAATATGATTTATATAATATTAGCCCACTACGCTCTAGAGCTAAATGCTTGACCGAATATTGAAACTTGAGATTGCAATTTATAATATTCAAAATTATTTAAAAAATAGAAGCATTGCATTATTTAAATTTTTAGAATTTTAAAGTCTTAGAGAGAGAAATTTTTCATTAATACTCAAGTGAATTTAAATTTTATTATTTTTTTAATTGTCTCCATTACTATAATGCAATTTGGCATTATTTATATAATTTTAGTATAGAAAAATGTTAACGAAATTAAATTGAATGCAATGGACACTAATAAGAAGTTAGCCCATTACACTCTAGAGCTATATGCTTAACCTAACATTGAAACCTGAGATTGCAATTTATAATAGACATACACTAAAGTGTATTTTATACAATTAAGTCCATTGCTTTTATTTTGGTGAATTAATATATTCAAATATTAGGTTTATCTCGCTATAGAAAATGCAATTGGATTCAAAATTATTTAAAAAAATAAAACATTGCATTATTTTAATTGTTAGAATTTTAAAATCTTATAGGAAGAAATTCTTCATTAATACTCAAGTGAATTTAAATTTTGTATTTTTTTAATTATCTCCATTTACCGCAATGCAATTTAACATGATTTATATAATTTTAGTACACAAACATGTTAATTAAACAAAAGCGAATGCAATGGACTCTAGTAAGCAGTTAGTCCACTACACTCTAGAGCCATATACTTGACCCAATATTAAAGCTCGAGATTTCAATTTAAAATAGTCATCCCCTAAAGTGTATTTTATACATTTGAGTTCATTACTTTTATTTGTATTCAATTAACATATTTAAATATTACGTTTATCTCACCATTCAAAATGCAATGGTATTAAGAATTTTTTAAAAAATAAAAACATTGCATTATTTTAATTTTTAGAATTTTAAAGTTTTAGAGGGGGAAAGTCTTCACTAATAATCAAATAAATTTAAATTTTGTAATTTTTTTAATTGTCTCCATTACCACAATGCAATTTGACATGATTTATATAATTTTAGTATACAGATATGTTAATTAAAGAAAAGCAAATGCAATGGACTCTAATAAGAAGTTAGTCCACTACGCTCTAGAGCTATATGCTGAACTCAACATTGAAGTCTGAGATTGCAATTTATAATAGACATCCACTAAAGTGTATTTTACACAATTAACTCCATTGCTTTTATTTTGGTGAATTAACATATTCAAATATTAGGTTTATCTCACTATTGAAAATGCAATTGGATTCAAAATTATTAAAAAAAATAAAACATTGCATTATTTTAATTGTTATAATGCAATTTTATTGTCTCCAGTAATACTCAAGTGAAATTTTGTAATTTTTTTAATTGTCTCCATTACTACAATACAATTTGATATGATTTATAAAATTTTAGTATACAAACATGTTAATTAAATAAAAGTGAATGTAATGAACTCTAATAATAAGTTAACCCACTACGTTGTAGAGTTGTATACTTGACCTAACATTGAAACTTGGGAGTGGAATTTATAATAGTCATCCACTAAAATGTATTTTATACAATTGATTCCATTGCTTTTATTTTGGTGGATTAACATATTCAAATTTTAGGTTTTTCTCACCATTGAAAATGCAATGGATTTAAAAGCTATTTAAAAAAAAACAATGCATTATTTTAATTTTTAAAATTTTAATTCTTCGCTAATACTCAAGTGAATTTAAAATTTGTAATTTTTTTAATTGTGCCTATGCCCACAATGCAATTTGACATGATTTATATAATTTTAGGATACAAACATGTTAATTAAGGAAAAATGAATGCAACAGACTCTACTAAAAAGTTAGTCCACTACTCTTTAAAGTTATGTGCTTGACCCCGTATTGAAGCTTGGGATTGGAATTTATAATAGTCATCCACTAAAGTTTATTTTATACAATGGATTCCATTGCTTTTGTTTTGGTGAATTAACATATTCAAATTTTAGGTTTATCTCACCATTAAAAATGCAATGCATTTTAAAATTATTTAAAAAATAAAAACAATGCATTATTTTAATTTTTAAAAATTTAAACTCTTATAGGGAGAAATTCTTCGTTAATACTCAAGTGAATTTAAAATTTGTAATTTTTTTAATCGTGCCTATGCCCATAATGCAATTTGACATGATTTATATAATTTTAGGATACAAAATGCTAATTAAGGAAAAATGAATGCAACGGACTCTACTAAGAAGTTAGTCCATTACTCTTTAAAGTTATATGCTTGACCCTACATTGAAGTTTGGGATTAGAATTTATAATAGTCATCCACTAAAGTTTATTTTATACAATGGAGTCCATTGCTTTTGTTTTGGTGAATCAACATATTCAAATACTATGTTTATCTCACCATTCAAAATGCAATGGTATTAAAAAAATTTTAAAAAATAAAAAACATTGCGTTATTTTAATTTTTAGAATTTTAAAGTCTTATAGGAAGAAATTCTTCGTTAATACTCAAGTGAATTTAAATTTTGTAATTTTTCTAATTGTCTCCATTACCAAAATGCAATTTGACATAATTTATATAATTTTAGTATAGAAACACGTTAATTGAACAAAAACGAATGCAGTGGACTCTAATAAAAAATTAGCCCACTACGCTCTAGAGCTATATGCTTGACCCAACATTGAAACTTAGGATTGGAATTTATAACAGTCATCCACTAAAGTGTATTTTGTACAATTGTGTCCATTACTCTTATTTGTGTTCAATTTATATTAAGTTTATCTCACCATTAAAAATAACATGGTATTAAAAATTTCTTAAGAAATAAAAACACTGCATTATTTTAATTTTTAAAATTTGAAAGTCTTATGGGGAGAAATTCTTCATTAATACTCAAGTGAATTTAAATTTTGTAATTTTTTTAACTGTCGCCATTACCATAATGCAATTTTACATAATTTATATGATTTTAGTATATAAACATGTCAATTAAATAAAAGCGAATGCAATGGAATCTAATAAAAAGTTAGTCCACTACGCTCTAGAGCTATATGCTTGACCTAACATTGAAACTTGAGATCACAATTTATAATAGACATCCATTAAAGTTTATTTTATACAATTAAGTCCATTGCTTTTATCTTGGTGAATTAACATATTCAAATTTTAGATTTATCTCACTATTAAAAATGCAATTGGATTCAAAATTATTTAAAAAAATAAAACATTGCATTATTTTAATTGTTAGAATTTTAATGTTTTATTGGGAGAAAAACTTTGGCAATACTCAAGTGAAATTTTGTAAATTTTTTAATTTTCTCCATTACCACAATGCAATTTGATATGATTTATATAATTTTAGTATACAAACATGTTAATTAAATAAAAGTAAATTCAATAGACTCTAATAAAAAGTTAACCCACTATACTGTAGAGTTGTATGCTTGACCTAACATTGAAACTTAAGATTGCAATTTATAATAGACATCCACTAAAGTGTATTTTATACAATTAAGTCCATTGCTTTTATTTTGGAGAATTAACATATTCAAATATTAGGTTTATCTCACTATTGAAAATGCAATTGGATTCAAAATTATTTAAAAAAATAAAACATTGCATTATTTTAATTGTTAGAATTTTAATGTCTTATTGGGAGAAAAACTTTGGCAATACTCAAGTGAAAATTTGCAATTTTTTTTAATTCTCTCCATTACCACAATGCAATTTGATATGATTTATATAATTTTAGTATACAAACATGTTAATTAAATAAAAGTGAATTCAATAGACTCTAATAAAAAGTTAACCCACTATACTGTAGAGTTGTATGCTTGACCCAACATTGAAGCTCGGGAGTGGAATTTATAACAGTCATCCATTAAAGTGTATTTTATTCAATTGAGTCCATTGCTTTTATTTTGGTGGATTAACATATTCAAATTTTAGGTTTCACTCAACATTGAAAATGCAATGAAATTAAAAATTATTTAAAAAATAAAAATATTGCATTATTTTAATTTTTATAATTTTAAAGACTTACAGGGAGAAATTCTTTATTAATACTATTGTGAATTTAAATTTTGTTATTTTTTTAACTGTCTCCATTACCAAAATGCAATTTGACATTATTTATATAATTTTAGTATAAAAACATGTTAATGAAAAATAAGTGAATGCAATGGATTTTAATAAAAAGTTAGCCCATTATGCTCTAGAGCTAGATGCTGGGTTCAACATTGAAACTTGAGATTTCAATTTATAATAGACATCCACTAAAGTGTATTTTATACAATTAAGTCCATTGCTTTTATTTTGGTAAATTAACATATTCAAATATTAGCTTTATCTCACTATTGAAAATGCAATTGGATTCAAAAGTATTTAAAAAATAAAAACCTTGCATTATTTTAATTGTTAGAATTTTAAAGTCTTACAGGGTGAAATTCTTTGTTAATACTCAAGTAAATTTAAATTTTGTGATTTTTTTAATTGTCTCTATTACCACAATGTGATTTGACATGATTTACATAATTTTAGTATAAAAACATGTTAATTAAATAAAAGTGAATGCAATGGACTCTAATAAAAAGTTAGCCCTCTACTATATAGAGTTGTATTTTTCACCCAATATTAAAACTTAGGAGTGGAATTTATAATAGTCATCCATTAAAGTGTATTTTATTCAATTGAGTCCATTGTTTTTATTTTGGTGGATTAACATATTCAAATTTTAGGTTTCTCTCACCATTAAAAATGCAATGGAATTAAAAATTATTTAAAAAATAGAAATATTGCATTATTTTAATTTTTATAATTTTAAAAATTTACAAGGAGAAATTCTTCATTAATACTATTGTAAATTTAAATTTTGTTATTTTTTTAACTGTCTCCATTACCACAATGGAATTTGACATTATTTATATAATTTTAGTATAAAAACATGTTAATTATATAAAAACAAATGCAATGGACTTTAATGAAAAATTAGCCCATTAGGCTCTAGGGTTATATGCTTGACGCAACATTGAAACTTAGGATTGGAATTTATTATAGTCATTCACCAAAGTGTATTTTATACAATTGAGTCTATTGCCTTTTTTTTTTTGGTGAATTAACTTATTGAAATATTAGGTTTATCTCACTATTGAAAATGCAATTGGATTCAAAATTATCTAAAAAATAAAAACCTTGCATTATTTTAATTGTTAAAATTTTAAAGTCTTATAGGGAGAAATTCTTCGTTAATATTTAAGTGAATTTAAATTTTGAAATTTTTTTAATTGTCTCTATTACCACATTGCAATTTGACATGATTTACATAATTTTAGTATACAAATATGTTAATTAAATAAAAGTGAATACAGTGGACTCTAATAAGAAGTTAGTCCACTACGCTCTAGAGCTATATGCTGGACCCAACATTAAAGTTTGAGATTGCAATTTATAATAGTTATCCCCTAAGGTATATTTTATACATTTTAGTCCATTGATTTTATTTTGGTAAATTAACATATTCAAATATTAAATTTATCTCACCGTTTAAAATGCAATTGTATTAAAAATTATTTAAAAAATAAAAGCATTGCATCATTTTAATTTTTAGAATTTTAAAGTTTTAGAGGGAGAAATTTTTTGTTAATATTCAAGTGAATTTAAATTTTGTTACTTTTTTAATTGTCTCCATTATCATAATGCAATTTGGCACGATAATTTAAATTTTAGTATGCAAACATGTTAATGAAATAAAAAGAAATGAAATGGACTCTAATAAGAAGTTAACCCATTATGCTCTAGAGTTATATGCTTGACCCAACATTGAAACTTGGGATTGCAATTTATAATAGTCATCCACTAAAGTGTATTCTACACATTTAAGTCCATTGCTTTTATTTTGGGGAATTAACATATTCAAAATTAGGTTTATCTCACCATTGAAAATGCAATGGAATTCAAAATTATTTAAAAAAATAAAAACATTGTATTATGTTAATTTTTATAATTTTAAAGTCTTATAAGGAGAAATTGTTCATTAATACTCTAGTGAATTTAAATTTTGTAAGTCTTTTAATTGCCTCCATCACCACAATGCAATTTCACAAGATTTATAGAATTTCAGTATGCAAACATGTTGATTAAGCAAAAACGAAAGCAATAAACTCTAATAAGAAGTTAGCCCATTATACTTGAGAGCTATATGCTTGACCTAACTTTAATTCTTGGGATTGGAATTTATAATAGTCATCCCCTGGAGTTTATTTTATAGAATTGAGTCCATTACTTTTATTTTGGTGAATTAACATAGTCAAATATTAGGTTTATCTCACTATTGAAAATGCAATTACTTTCAAAATTATTTAAAAATAAAAATATTGCATTATTTTAATTGTTAGAATTTTAAAGTCTTCCATGAAGAAATTCTTCGTTAATACTTAAGTGAATTTAAATTTTGTGTTTTTTTTAATTATCTCTATTATCACAATGCAATTTGACATGATTTATATTATTTTAGTATACAAACATGTTAATTAAACAAAAGCAAATGCAATGGACTCTAATAAGAAGTTAGCTTACTACGCTCTAGATCAATATGCTTGACCCAATATTGAAACTTAAGATTGCAATTTATAATAGTCATCTCCTAAAGTGTATTTTACACAATTGAGTCCATTGCTTTTATTTTGGTAAATTAGCATATTCATATATTAGGTCTATCTCACCATTGAAAATGAAATGGTATTAAAAATTGTTTAAAAAATAAAAGCATTGCATTACTTAAATTTTTAGAATTTTAAAATTTTACAGGGAGAAATTCTTCATTAACACTCAAGTAAATTTAAATTTTTTAACTTTTTTAATTGTCTCCGTTACCATAATGCAAGTTGACATGATTTATATAATTTTCATATATAAACATGTTAAAGAAATAAAAGGGAATACAATGAACTTTAATAAGAAATTAGTGTATTACGCTCTAGAGCTATGTGCTTGACCCTATATTGAAGCTTGGGATTGCAATTTGTAATAGTTATCCACTAAAGTGTATTTTATACAATTGAGTCTATTGTTTTTATTTTGGTGAATTAACAAATTGAAATATTAGGTTTATCTCACCATTGAAAATGCAATTGGATTCAAAATTATTTAAAAAATAAAAATATTACATTATTTTAATTCCTAGAATTTTCTAATTTTTTTAATTGTCTCCATTACCACAATGCAATTTGACATGATTTCTATAATTTTAGTATATAAACATGTTAATTAAATAAAAGAAAATGCAATATACTTTAATAAGAAGTTAGTCCACAACGCTCTAGAGCTATATGCTTGACCCAACATTGAAGCTTAAGATTGCAATTTATAATAGTCATCCACGAAAGTGTATTTTATACAATTAAGTCCATTGCCTTTATTTTGGTGAATTAACATATCCAAATTTTACATTTATCTCACCATCGAAAATGCAATGGATTTAAAAATTATTTAAAAAAATAAAAATAGTGCATTATTTTAATTTTTAGAATTTTAAATTCTTACAAGGAGAAATTCTTTGTTAATACTCAAGTGAATTTAAAATTTGTAATTCTCTCTATGCCCACAATGCAATTTGACATGATTTATGTAATTTTAGGATACAAACATGTTAATTAAGGAAAAGTGAATGCAATGGACTCTACTAAGAAGATAGTCCACTACGCTCTAGAGTTATGTGCTTGATCCCACATTGACACTTGGGATTGGAATTTATAATAGTCATCCACTAAAGTTTATTTTATACAATGGAGTCCATTGCTTTTATTTTGGTGAATTAACATATTCAAATTTTAGGTTTATCTCACCATTGAAAATGCAATGGATTTAAAAATTTTTTAAAAAATAAAAACAGTGCATTATTTTAATTTTTAGAATTTTAAACTCTTACAAGGAGAAATTCTTCGTTAATACTCAAGTGAATTTAAAATTTGTAATTGTCTCCATGCCCACAATGTAATTTGACATGATTTATATAGTTTTAGGATACGAACCTGTTAATTAAAGAAAAGTGAATGCAATGGACTTTACTAAGAAGTTAGTCCACTACACTCGAGAGTTATGGGCTTGACACCACATTGAAGCTTGGAATTGGAATTTATAATAGTCATCACTAAAGTGTATGTTGTACAATTGAGTCCATTGCTTTTATTTTGGTGAATTAACATATTCAAATTTTAGGTTTATCTCACCATTGAAAATGCAATGGATTTAAAAATTTTTTAAAAAGTAAAAACAGTACATTATTTTAATTTTTAGAATTTTAAACTCTTATAGGGAGAAATTCTTCATTAATACTCAAGTGAATTTAAAATTTATAATTGTTCTCATGCCTATAATGCAATTTAACATGATTTATATAATTTTAGGATACAAACATGTTAATTAAGGAAAAATGAATGTAATGGACTCTACTAAGAAGTTGCTCGGATTGGAATTTATAATAGTCATCCACTAAAGAATATTTTATACAATTGAGTCTATTGCTTTTATTTTGGTGAATTAACATATTCAAGTTTTAGGTTTATCTCACCATTGAAAATGCAATTGTATCAAAAATTATTTAAAAAATAAAAACATTGCATTATTTTAATTTTTAGAATTTGAAAGTCTTATAGGGAGAAATTCTATGTTAATACTCAAGTGAATTTAAATTTTATAATTTTTTTAATTGTCTCCATTAGTACAATGCAATTTTACATCATTTATATAATTTTAGTATACAAACATGTTAATTAAATACAAGTGAATAAGATGGACTCTAATAAAAAGCTAGCCCATTGTGCTCTAGACCTATATGCTTGGCCCAACATTGAAGCTTGGGATTGGAATTTATAATTGTCATCCACTTAAGTGTATTTTGTACAATTGAGTGCCTACTTTAATTTTTGTTCAATTAACATATTCAAATATTATGTTTATCTCACCATTCAAAATGCAATGGTATTAAAAAAAACTTTTAAAAATAAAAACATTACATTATTTTAATTTTTAGAATTTTAAAGTCTTATAGGGAGAAATTCTTCGTTAATACTCCTGTGGATTTAAATTTTGTAATTTCTCTAATTGTCTCCATTAACAAAATGCAATTTGACATAATTTATATAATTTTAGTATACAAACATGTTAATTAAACAAAAATGAATGTAGTGGACTCTAATAAGAAGTTAGCCCACTACGCTTTAGAGCTATATGCTTGACCTAACATTGAAACTTAGGATTGGAATTTATAACAGTCATCTACTAAAGTGTATTTTGTACAATTGTGTCCATTACTCTTATTTGTGTTCAATTTATATTAGGTTTATCTCACCATTAAAAATAACATGGTATTAAAAATTTTTTAAGAAATAAAAACATTACATTATTTTAATTTTTAAAATTTGAAAGTCTTACGGGGAAAAATTGTTCATTAATACTCAAGTGAATTTAAATTTTGTAATTTTTTTAACTATCTCCATTACCACAATGCAATTTTACATAATTTATATGATTTTAGTATGCAAACATGTCAATTAAATAAAAGTGAATGCAATGGAATCTAATAAAAAGTTAGCCCACTACGCTCTAGAGCTATATGCTTGACCCAACATTGAACCTTGAGATTGCAATTTATAATAGTCATCCCTAAAGTGTATTCTACACATTTGAGTTCATTGCTTTTATTTTGGTAAATTAACATATTCAAATATTAGGCTTATCTCACCATTGAAAATGCAATGGTGTTAAAAATTATTTAAAAAATAAGAGTATTGCATTATTTTAATTTTTAGAATTTGAAACTTTTACAGGGAGAAATTCTTTGTCAACACTCAAGTGAATTTAAATTTTTTAATTTTTTTAATTATCTCCGTTACCATAACGCAATTTGACATGAATTATATAATTTTTGTATACAAACATGTTAATGAAATGAAAGCAAATGCAATGGACTCTAATAAGAAGTTAGCCTGCTACGCTCTAGGGCTATATGCTTGACCCAACATTAAAACTTAAGATTGCAATTTATAATATTCATCCCCTAAAGTGTATTTTACACATTTGAGTCCATTGCTTTTGTTTTGGTAAATTAACATATTCAAATATTAGGTTTATCTCACCATTAAAAATGCTAGGGTATTAAAAATTGTCTAAAAAATAAAAATAGTGCATTATTTAAATTTTTAGAATTTTAAAGTTTTATAGGGATAAATTTTTCGTTAAAACTCAAGTGAATTTAAATTTTTTAATTTTTTAATTATCTATGTTACCATAATGCAAGTTGACATGATTTATATAATTTTCGTATATAAACATGTTAATGAAATAAAAGTGAATGCAATGGATTTTAATAAGAAGTTAGTCCACTACACTCTAAAGCTATATGCTTGATCCAACATTGAAGCTTAAGATTGGAATTTATAATAGTCATCCACTAAAGTGTATTTTGTACAATTGAATACCTTATTTTTATTTTTGTTCGCTTAAAATATTCAAATATTATGTTTATCCCACCATTCAAAATGAAATGGTATTAAAAAAATTTTGAAAATAAAAACATTGCACAATTTTAATTTTTAGAATTTTAAAGTCTTACAAGGAAAAATTCTTTGTTAATATTCAAGTGAATTTAAATTTTGTAATTTTTTTAATTGTCTCCATTATCCCAATGCAATTTAACATAATTTATATAATTTTATTTTACAAACATGTTAATGAAAGAAAAGCGAATGCAATGGACTCTAATAAAAAGTTTGTCCATTGCGCTTTAAAACTATATGCTTGACCTAACATTGAAATTTGGGATTGGAATTTATAACCGTCATCCACTAAAATGTATTTTGTAGAATTGTGTCCATTACTTTTATTTCTATTCAATTAACATATTCAAATATTACGTTTGTCTCACCATTCAAAATGCATTGGTATTAAAAAATTTTTTAAAAATTAAAACATTGCATTATTTTAATTGTTAGAATTTTAAAGTCTTAAAGGGAGAAATTCTTCGTTAATAATCAAGTGAATTTAAATTTTGTAATTTTTTTAATTGTCTCCATTAGCACAATGCAATCTGACATGATTTATATAATTTTAGTATGTAAACATGTTAATGAAATAAAAGCAAATGCATTAGACTCTAATAAGAAGTTCGACCACTACACTTTGGAGCTTTATGCTTGACCCAACATTGAAACTTAAGATTGCAATTTATAATAGTCATCCACAAAAACAAAAGTGTATTTTGTATAATTGAGTCCATTTCTTTTATTTTGGTAAATTAACATATTCAAATATTAGGTTTATCTCACCATTGAAAATGCAATGGTGTTACCAATTGTTTAAAAAAATAAAAACCTTGTATACTCAAGTGAATTTAAATTTTGTAATTTTTTTAATTGTCTCCATTACCGTAATGCAATTTGACATGATTTATATAATTTTAGTATGCAAACATGTTAATGAAATAAAAGTAAATGTAATGGACTCTAATAAGAAGTTAGCGCACTACACTCTAGAACTATATACTTGACCCAACATTGAAGCTTGAGATTGCAATTTATAATAGTCATCCCCTAAAGTGTATTTTAGACATTTGAGTCAATTGCTTTTATTTTGGGAAATTAACATATTCAAATATTAGGTTTATCTCATCGTTGAAAATGCAATGGAATTAAAAATTATACAAAAAATAAAAGCATTGCATTATTTTAATTTTTAGAATTTGAAAGTCTTATAGGGGGAAATTCTTCGCTCATATTCAAGTGAATTTAAATTTTATAAGTTTTTTAATTGTCTCCATTATCACAATGCAATTTTACATCATTTATATAATTTTAGTATACAAACATATTAATTAAATAAAAGCGAAAGCAATGGATTCTAATAAGAAGTTAGCCCACTACGCTCTAGAGCTATATGCTTGACCCAACATTGAAATTTGGAATTGAAATTTATAATTGTCATCCACTTAAGTGTATTTTGTACAATTAAGTGCCTTACTTCAATTTTTGTTCGATTAACATATTCAAATATTACGTTTATCCCACCATTCAAAATGCAATGGTATTAAAAAAATTTTGAAAAATAAAAACATTGCATTATTTTAATTTTTAAAATTTTAAAGTCTTACAAGGAGAAATTTTTCGTTAATACTCAAGTGAATTTAAATTTTGCAATTTTTTTAATTGTCTCCATTACCATAATGCAATTTGACATGATTTATATAATTTTAGTATACAAACATGTTAATTAAGGAAAAGTGAATGGAATGGACTTTAGTAAGAAGCTAGCCCACTACGCTTTAAAGTTATATGTTTGGCCCAACATTGAAACTTGAGATTGCAATTTATAATAGTCATCCTGTAAAGTGTATTTTGTACAATTGAGTCCATTGCTTTTATTTTGGCAAATTAATATATACAAATATTAGGTTTATCTCATTGTTGAAAATGCAATGGTATTAAAAATTATTTAAACATTAAAAATATTGCATTATTTAAATTCTTAGAATTTTAAAGTCTTATAAGGAAAAATTCTTCGTTAATACTCAAGTGAATTTAAATTTCATAATTTTTTTAATGTCTTCATTACCACAATGCAATTTGACATGATTTATATAATTTTAGTATACAAACATGTTAATTAAGTAAATGTGAATTCAATGGACTCTAATAAAATGTTAAACTACTCCTCTCTAGAGCAATATGTTCACCCAACATTAATGCTTGGGATTGCTATTTATAATATTCATCCACTAAAGTGTATTTTACACAGTTGAGTTCATTACTTGTATTTTTGTTCAATTAACATCTTAAAATATTAAGTTTGTCTCACCATTCAAAATGCAATGGTATTAACTATAATTTAAAAAATAAAAAATTGCATTTTTTTTATGTTTTTAGAATTTTAAAATCTTACAACTATAAATGCTTTGTTAAATATCGTAATTTTTTTAATTTTCTCCATTACAACAATGCAATTTGACATGATTTATATAATTTAGGATACAAACATGTTCAGTAAAATAATGCGAATGCAATGAACTCTAATAAAAAGTTAGCCCAATCCCCTTTGGAGCAATATAGTTGAGCCAACACCAAAGCTTGGGATTGCTATTTATAGTATTCATCCATTAAAGTGTATTTTATACAATTGAGTTGATTACTTATATTTTTGTTCAATTAATAAATTCAAATATTAGGTTTTTCTCACCATTCAAAATGCAATCCTATTGACAATAATTTAAAAAATAAAAACATTGCATTTTTTAATTATTAGAATCTTAAAATTTTCAAGGGATAAATGCATTTTTAATACTTAAGTGGAGTTAAATATTGTAATTTTTTTAATTCTCTCCATTACCACTTTTCAAATTGACATGATTTTCATAATTTTAGTATATAAACATGTTAATTAAAAAAAAAACTCAAAAACAATGGATACTACTAAGAAATTAGCCTACACCCTTATAGAGCTATATGTTAGACCTAACATTAAAGTTTGGCATTGCCCTTTATGATATTTATCCATTAAAGAATATTTTATACAATTAAGTCCATTACTTTTAATTTTTTTTCATTTAACATATCCAAATATTATGTTTATCTCACCATTCAAAATGCAATGGTAAAAAAAAAATTTTTTTTAAAAAAATATTGCATTATTTTAATTTTTAGAATTTCAGAGTCTTACAGGAAGAAATTCTTCATTAATAGTCAAGTGAATTTAAATTTTATAATTTTTTTAATTGTCTCCATTACCAAATGCAATTTGACATGATTTATATAATTTTAGTATACAAACATGTTAATTAAATGAAAGGGAATGCAATGGACTCTAATAAGAAGTTAGCCCACTACGCTCTAGGGCTATAAGCTCGACCTAACATTAAAACTTGAGATTGGAATTTATAATAGTCATCCACTAAAGTGTATTTTGTACAATTAAGTCAAGTACTTTTATTTGTGTTCAATTAACAAATTCAAATATTATGTTTATCTCACCGTTCAAAATGCAATGGTATTATGAATATTTTATAAAATAAAAACATTGCATTATTTTAATTCTTAGAATTTTAAAGTCTTATGGGCATAAATTCTTCGTTAATACTCAAGTGAATTTAAATTTGTAATTTTTTTAATTGCCTCCATTACCACAATGCAATTTGACATGATTTATATAATTTTAGTATGCACATATGTTAATTAAATAAAAGTGAATTCAAAGGACTCTAATAAGAAGTTAGCCCACTACACTCTAGAGCTATATGTTTGAATCAACATTGAAACTTGAGATTGCAACTTATAATAGTCATCCCCAAAAGTGTATTTTACACATTTGAGTCCACTGCTTTTATTTTTGTAAATTAACATATTCAAATATTAGATTTATTCTACTGTTGAAAATGAAATGGAATTAAAAATTATATAAAAAATAAAAGCATTGGATTATTTTAATTTTTAGAATTTGAAAGTCTTATAGGGAGAAATTCTTCGTTAATACTCAAGTGAATTTAAATTTTATAATTTTTTTAACTGTCTCCATTACCACAATGCAATTTTATATCATTTCTATAATTTTAGTATACAAACATGTTAATTAAATAAAAGCAAATGCAATGGACTCTAATAAGTTAGCCCACTGCGCTCTAGAGCTATATAGTTGACCTAACATTGAAGTTTGGGATGGGAATTTATAATTGTCATCTACTTAAGTGTATTTTGTACAATTGAGCGCCTTACTTTAATTTTTGTTCGATTAACATTTTCAAATATTACGTTTATCTCACCATTCAAAATGCAATGGTATTAAAAAAATTTTTAAAAATAAAAACATTTCACTATTTTAATTTTTAAAATTTTAAAGTCTTATAGAGATAAATTTTTTGTTAATACTTAAATGAATTTAAATTTTTTAAATTTTTTTAATTATCTTCATTACCACAATGCTATTTGACATGATTTATATAATTTTAGTATACAAACATGTTAATTAAGGAAAAGCGAATAGAATGGACTTTAATAAGAAGTTAACCCACTATGCTTTAGAGTTATATGCTTGACCCAACATTAAAATTTAAGATTGCAATTTATAATAGTCATCCTCTAAAGTGTCTTTGTACAATTGAGTCCATTGCTTTTATTTTGGCAAATTAACATTTACAAATATTTGGTTTATCTCATTGTTGAAAATGCAATGGTATTACAAACTATTTGAAAATTAAAAACATTGCATTATTTAAATTTTTAGAATTTGAAAGTCTTATAAGGAGAAATTCTTCGTTAGTACTCAAGTGAATTTAAATTTTGTAAGTTTTTTAAATGTCTCCATTACCATAATGCAATTTAACATTATTTATATAATTTTAGTATACAAGCATGTTAATTAAATAAAAGTGAATGGAATAGACTTTAATGAGAAGTTTGCCCACTATGCTCTAGGGCTTTATACTTGACCCAACATTGAACCTTGGGATTGGAATTTATAATTGTCATCCACTAAAGTGTATTTTGTACAATTAAGAGCCTTACTTTAATTTTTGTTTAATTAACATATTCAAATATTACGTTTATCTCACCATTCAAAATGCAATGGTATTAAAAATTTTTCTAAAAATAATAACATTGGATTATTTTAATTCTTAGAATTTTAAAGTCTTAAAGAGAGAAATTCTTTGTTAATACTCAAGTGAATTTAAGTTTTGTAATTTTTTTAATTGTCTCATTTACCATAATGCAATTTGACCTTATTTATATAATTTTAGTATATAGACATGTTAATTAAAGAAAAGCGAGTGCAATGGGCTCTAAAAAAGTTAGTCTACTATGGTCTAGAGTTATATGCTTGACCCAACATTGAAGTTTGGGATTAGAATTTATAATAGTCATCCACTAAAGTGTATTTTGTAAAAATGAGTCCATTGCTTTTCTTTGTGTTCAATTGACATATTCAAATATTACATTTATCTCACCCTTCAAAATGCCATGGCATTAAAATTTTTTTATGAAATAATAACATTGAATTATTTTAATTTTTAGAATTTTAAAGTCTTATAGGGTGAAATTTTGTGTGGATAGTTAAGTGAATTTATATTTTGTAGGTTTTTTAATTGTCTCCTTTGCAATAATGAAATTTGACATCATTTATGTAATTTTAGTATAGAAACATGTTAATTAAATAAAAGCGAATGCAATGGACTCTAATAAGAAGTTAGCCCACTACGCTCTAGAGCTCTATGCTTGACCCAATAGGAAAGCTTGAGATTGCAATTTATAATAGTCATCCCTAAAGTGTATTCTACACATTTGAGTCTATTGCTTTTATTTTGGTAAATTAACATATTCAAATATTAGGTTGATCTCACCATTGAAAATGCAAAGTTAGCCCACTACGATGTAGAGTTATATGTTTGACCCAACATTGAGGCTTGGGATTGGAATTTATAATTGTCATCCACTAAAGTGTATTTTGTACAATTGAGTGCCTTACTTTAATTTTAGTTCGATTAACATATTCAAATATTATGTTTAACCCACCATTCAAAATGCAATGGTAGTAAAAAAGATTTTAAAAAATAAAAATATTACATCATTTTAATTTTTAAAATTTTAAAGTCTTACAGGGAGAAATTCTTCGCTAATACTCAAGTGAATTTAAATTTAGCAATTTTTTTAATTGTCTCCATTACCACAATGCAATATGACATGATTTATATAATTTTAGTACACAAACATGTTAATTAAAGAAAAGTGAATGGAATGAACTCTAATAAGAAGTTAGCCCACTACGCTGTAGAGTTATATGCTTAACCCAACATCAAAACTTGGGAGTGGAATTTATAACAGTCATCCACAAAAGTGTATTTTATACAATTGAGTCCATTACTTTTATTTGTGTTCAGTTAACTTATTCAAATATTACATTTATCTTACCACTCAAAATGCAATGGTATTAAAATTTTTTTTAAAAATTAAAACATTGCATTATTTTAATATTTAGAATTTTAAAGTCTTAAAGGGTGAAATTCTTCATTAATACTCAAGTAAATTTAAATTTTGTAATTTTTTTAATTGTCTCCATTACCGCAATGCTATTTGACATGATTTATATAATATTAGAATACAAACATGTTTATTAAATAAAAGCGAATGCCATGGATTTTAATAAGAAGTTAGCCCACTACGCTCAAGAGCTATATGATTGACCTAACATTGAAGTTTGGAATTGGAATTTATAATAGTCGTCCACTAAAATGTATTTTGTACAATTGAGTCCATTACTTTTATTTGTGTTCAATTAACATATTCAAATATTATGTTTATCTCACCATTCAAAATGCAATGGTATTAAAAATTATTTAAAAAATAAAAACATCACATTATTTTAATTTTTAGAATTTTAAAGTCTTATAGGGAAAAATTCTTCATTAATACTTAATGAATTTAAGTTTTGTAATTTTTTTAATTGTTTCCATTACCATAATGCAATTTGACATGATTTATATAATTTTAGTATATAAACATGTTAATGAAATAAAAGCAAATGCAAGGGACTCTAATAAGATGTTAGCCCACTAGCCTCTAAAGCTATATGTTTGATCCAACATTAAAGTTTGGGATTGGAATTTCTAATAGTCTTCCACTAAAGTGCATTTTGTACAATTGAGTGCCTTACTTTAATTTTTGTTCGATTAACATTTTCAAATATTACGTTTATCCCACCATTCAATATGTAATGTTATTAAAAAAATTTAAAAAAATAAAAACATTTTGTTATTTACATTTTTAGAATTTTAAGGTCTTAGAGGGAGAAATTCTTCATTCATACTCAAGTGAAATTAAATTTTGTAATTTTTTTAATTCTCTCTGTTACCACAATGCAATTTGACATGATTTATATAATTTTAGTATACAAACATGTTAATTAAATAAAAGCAAATGCAATGGACTCTAATAAGAAGTTAGCCCACTACGCTCTAGAGCTATATGCTTGACCTAACATTAAAGATTGAGATTGCAATTTATAATAGTCATCCCTAAAGTGTATTCTACACATTTGAGTCCATTGCTTTTATTTTGGTAAAGTAACATATTCAAAAATTAGGTTTATCTCACCATTGAAAATGCAATGGTAATAAAAATTATTTAAAAAATAAAAGCATTGCATTATTTTAATTTTTAGAATTTGAAAGTTTTATAAGGAGAAATTTTGCATTAACACTTAAGTGAATTTAAATTTTTAAATTTTTTTAATTGTCTCCATTACCACAATGCAATTTGACATGATTTATATAATTTTCGTATACAAACATGTTAATGAAATAAAAGGGAATGCAATGGACTCTAATAAGAAGTTAGCCCACTACACTCTAGAGCTATATGGTTGACCTAACATTGAAGCTTGTGGTTGGAATTTATAATAGTCATCCACTAAAGTGTATTTTGTACAATTGAGTCAATTACTTTTATTTGTGTTCAATTAACATATTCAAATATTACATTTATCTCACCATTCAAAATGCAATGGTTTTAAAAATTATTTAACAAATAAAAACATTGCATTATTTTAATTTTTAGAATTTTAAAGTCTTTCAGGGAAAAATTCTTCTTTAATACTCAAGTGAATTTAAATTTTGTAATTTTTTTAATTGTCTCTATTATCACAATGCAATTTGACATGATTTATATAATTTTAGTATATAAACATGTTTGTGAAATAAAAGCGAATGCAATGGACCCTAATAGAATGTTAGCCCATTACCCTCTAGAGTTATATGCTTGATCCAACATTGAAGCTTAGGATTGGAATTTATAATTGTCATCCACTAAAGCATATTTCGTGCAATTTAGTGCCTTATTTTTATTTTTGTTTGATTAATATATTCAAATATTACGTTTATCCCACTATTCAAAATGCAATGGTATTAAGAAAATTTTAAGACATAAAAACTTTGTGTTATTTTCATTTTTAGAATTTTAAGGTCTTAAAGGGAGAAATTCTTTGTTAATACTCAAGTGAATTTAAATTTTGTAATTTTTTTAATTCTCTTTATTACCACAATGCAATTTGACATGATTTATATAATTTTAGTATACAAACATGTTAATTAAATAAAAGCAAATGCAATGGACTCTAACCTTTAGAGCTATATGCTTGATCCAACATTAAAGATTGAGATTGCAATTTATAATAGTTATCCCTAAAGTGTATTCTACACATTTAAGTCCATTGCTTTTATTTTGGTAAATTAACATATTCAAATATTAGGTTTATCTCACCATTGAAAATGCAATGGTATTAAAAATTATTTAAAAAATAAAAGCATTGCATTATTTTAATTTTTAGAATTTGAAAGGTTTATAGGGAGAAATTCTTCATTAACACTCAAGTGAATTTAAATTTTTTAATTTTTTTAATTGTCTCCATTACCATAATGCAATTTGACATGATTTATATAGTTTTTATATACAAACACGTTAATGAAATAAAAGCGAATGCAATGGACTCTAATAAGAAGTTAGCCCACTACACTCTAGAGCTATATACTTGACCCAACATTGAAACTTGGGATTGGAATTTATAATAGTCATCCCCTAAATTGTATTTTATACATTGGAGTCCATTGCTTTTATTTTGGTAAATCAACATATTCAAATATTAGGTTTATCCCACCATTGAAAATGCAATGGTATTAAAAATTATTTAAAAAAATAAAATCATTGCATTATTTTAATTTTTAGAATTTAAAAGTTTGATAGGGAGAAATTCTTCGTTAACACTCAAGTGAATTTAAATTTTTAAATTTTTTTAATTGTCTCCATTACCACAATGCAATTTGACATGATTTATATAATTTTAGTATACAAACATGTTAATTAAATAAAAGCGAATGCAATAGACTCTAATAAGAAGTTGCCCCACTATGCTCTAGAGCCATATGTTTGAGTAAACATTGATGCTTAAGTCCATTACTTGTATTTTTGTTCAATTAACATATTAAAATGTTATGGTTTTCTCACCATTCAAATGCAATGGCATTAACAATAAATTTAAGAATCAAAGCATTGCACTTTTTCAATTTTTAGAATTTTAAAGTCTTTTAGGGATAAATACATTGTTAATAATCAATTGAATTTAACTTTTGTAATTTTTTTAATTGTCTCCTTTTTGTGAAGGCTATTTCAAATGATTTATATAATTTTAGTCTCAAAATATATTACTTAAGACAAAAGCAAATGCAATGGACTTTAACAAGAAGTTTCCCCACTCCCCTCAAGAGCAATATGTTTAACCCAACATTGAAGCTTGGGATTGCTACTTATAATATTCATCCACTAAAATGTATTTTATTCAATTGAGTCCATCACTTGTATTTTTGTTCAATTAACATATTCAAATATTGTGTTTTTCTCACCATTCAAATGCAATGGCATGAACAATAAATTTAAAACTCAAAACATGACATTTTTTCAATTTTTTGAATTTTAAAATCTTATAAGGATAAATGATTTGTTAATAATCAGTTGAATTTAACTTTTGTAATTTTCTTAATTGTCTCCTTTGCGACAATGCTATTTCAAATGACTTATACAATTTTAGTCTAAATATATATTACTTAAGAAAAACCAAATGCAATGGACTCTAATAAGAAGCTTTCGCACTCCCTTCAAGAGCAATATGCTTGACCTAACATTGATGCTTGAGATTGCTAATTATAATATTCATCCACTAACGTGTATTTTAGACAATTGAGTCCATTACTTGTATTTTTGTTCAATTAATGTATTCAAATATTATGTCTCTCTCACCATTCAAATGCAATGGCATTTACAATAAATTTAAAAATCAAAACATTGCACTTTTTTAATTTTTAGAATTTTAAAGTCTTACAAGGATAAATGCATTGTTAATAATCAGTTCAATTTAACTTTTGAAAGTTTTTTTAATTCTTTCCTTTGTAACAAGGCTTTTTCAAATGATTTATATAATTTTAGTCTACAATTATATTACTTAAGGAAAAGCAAATGCAATGGACTCTAATAAGAAGTTTGCCCACTCCCCCCAAAAGCAATATGCTTGACACAACATTGAAGTTTAAGATTGCTATTTATAATATTCATCCACTAATGTGTATTCTATATAATTGAGTCCATTACTTGTATTTTTGGTTAATTAACATATTTAAATATTACGTTTTTCTTACCATTCAAATGTAATGACATTAACAATAAATTTAAAAATCAAAACATTACATTTTTTTAATTTTTAGAATTTAAAAGTCTTATAGGTACAAATGCATTATAAATAATTAGTTGAATTTAAAGCTTGTAATTTTTTTAATTTTCTCCTTTGCCACAGAGCAATTTGAGATGATTTATATAATTTTAGTCTACAAACATATTACTTGACCCAACATTGAAGCTCGAAATTGCTAATTATAATATTCATCCACTACAGTGTATTTTATACAATTGAGTCCATTACTTGTATTTTTGTTCAACTAACATATTCAAATATTATATTTTTATTACCATTCAAATGCAATGACATTTACAATAAATTTAAAAATCAAAACATTGTAATTTTTCAATTATTAGAATTTTAAATTCTTATAAGGATAAATGCGTTGTTAATAATTAGTTGAATTTAACTTTCATAATTTATTTAATTGTCTCCTTTAGGACAATGCTATTTCAAATGATTTATATGATTTTAGTCTTAAAATATATTACTTAAGAAAAAGAAAATGGAATGGACTATAATAAGAAGTTTCACCATACTTCTCAAGAGCAATATGCTTCACCCAACCTTGAAGCTTTGGATTACTAATTATAATATTCATCTACTAAAATGTATTTTATACAATTGAGTCCATTACTTGTATTTTTATTCTACTAACGTATTCAAATATTATGACTTTCTCACCATTCAAATGCAATGAGATTTACAATAAATTTAAAAACAAAACATTGCATTTTTTCAATTTTTAGAATTTTAAAGTCTTATAGGGATAAATACATTGTTTATAATTAGCTGAATTTAACTTTAGTTATTTTTTCAATTGTCACCTTTGCAACAAGGCTTTTTCGAATGATTTATGTAATTTTAGTCTAAAAATATATTACTTAAGAAAAAACAAATGTAATGAACTCTAACAAGAAGTTTCCCCACTCTCCTCAAGAGTAATATGTTTGACCCAGCATTGAAGTTTAAGATTGCTATTTATAATATTCGTTCACTAATGTGTGTTCTATACAATTGAGTCCATTACTTGTATTTTTGTTCAATTAACATATTCAAATATTATATTTTTCTCACCATACAAAATGCAGTGGCATTAACAATAAATTTAAAAATGAAAACATTGCATTTTTTCAACTTTTAGAATCTTAAAGTCTTATGGGCATTTATGCATTGTTAATAATCAGTTGAATTTAAATGTTGTAATTTTTTTAATTGTCTCTTTTGCCACAATGCAAGTTGAAATGATTTACATATTAATTAAGAAAAAGCATATGCAATGGACTCTGATAAGAAGAGCAATTTGCTTGACCGAATATTAAAACTTGGTATTGTTATTTATAATATTTATTCACTAAGCTGTATTTTATGCAATTGCGTGCATTACCTGTATTTTTGTTCAATTAACAAATTCAAATATTATGTTTTTCTCACCATTCAAATGCAATGGCATTTATAATAAATTTAAAAATCAAAACATTGCATTTTTTCAACATTTAGAATTTTCAAGTTTTATAGGGAACAATGCATTGTTAAAAATCAGTTGAATTTAAATTTTGTAATTTTCTTAATTTTCTCCTTTGCTATAATGTTATATGAAATGATTTATATAAATTTAGTCTATAAACTTATTACATAAGAAAAATCTAATGCGATGGACTCTAATAAAAAGTTTCCCCACTCTCCTCAAGTGCACTATGCTTCACCCGACATTAAAGCTTGGAATTCTTATTTACAATATTCATTCACTAAAGTGTATTTTATACAATTGAGTCGATTATTTGTATTTTTGTTTAATTAACATATTCAAATATTATGCTTTACTCACTATTCAAGATGCAATGGCATTAACAAAAAATTTAAAAAATCAAAACATTGCATTTTTTTAACTTTTAGAACTTTAAAGTCCTATAAGGATTCATACAATGTTAATAATCAGTTGAATTTAAATTTTTTAATTTTTTTAATTGTCTCCTTTCCCACAATGAAATTTGGAATGACTTATATAATTTTAGTCTACAAACATATTACCTAAGAAAAAGTTAATGTAATGAACTCTAATAAGAAGTTTCCCCACTCCCCTCAAGAGCAATATGCTTGACCCAACTTTAAAACTTAGGATTGCTATTTATAATATTTATCCACTAAAGTGTATTTTATACAATTGAGTCCATTACTTGTATTTTTGTTCAATTAACATATTCAAATATTATATTTTTCTCACTATTTGAAATGAAGTGACATTAACAATAAATTGAAAAATCTAAACATTGCATTTTTTCAACTTCAAGAATTTTCAAGTCTTATAAGGATTTATACATTGTTAATAATCAGTTGGATTGAAATTTTATAATTTTTTTAATTGTCTTCTGTGCCACAATGCAATTTGGAATGATTTAAAAAATTTTAGTATAGAAACATATTACTCATGAAAAAGCTAATGCAATAGGCTCTAATAAGAAGTTTCCCCACTCCCTTTGAGAGCAATATACTTGGCCCAACATTAAAGCTTAGGATTGCTATTTATATATTCATCCATTAAAGTGTATTTTATACAATTGAGATGATTACTTGTATTTTTGTTCAATTAACATATTCAAATATTATGTTTTTCTCACCATTCAAAATGCCAGTGACATTAACAATAAATTGAAAAATCTAAGCATTGCATTTTTTCAATTTTAGAATTTTAAAGTCTTATAAGGATTTATGAATTGTTAATAATCAGTTGAATCTAAATTTTAAAATTTTTTTTAAATGTCTCCTTTGCCACAATGCAATTTGGAATGACTTATACAATTTTAGTCTACAAACATATTACCTAAGAAAAAGCTAATGCAATAAACTCTAATAACAAGTTTTCCCACTCCCCTAAAGAGCAATATGCTTGACCCAACATTAAAACTTAGGATTGTTATTTATAATATTTATCCACTAAAGTGTATTTTGTACAATTGAGTCCATTACTTGTATTTTTGTTCAATTAACAAATTCAAATATTATGTTTTTCTCTCCTTCCAAAATGCAGTGGGATTAACAATAAATTGAAAAATCAGAACACTGTATTTTTGAACTTTTTGAATTTTAAAAACTTAAAGGGATTTATGCATTATTAATAATTAGTTGAATTTAAATTTTTGTGATTTTTTTAATTGCCTCCTTGGCCACAATGCAAGTTGAAATGATTTATATAATTCGAGTCTACAAACATATTACTTAAGAAAAAGCAAATGCAATGGACTATAATAAGAAGTTTCCCCACTCCCCTCAAGAGCAATATGCTTGACCCAACATTAAAGCTTAGGATTGCTATTTATAATATTCATCCACTAAAGTGTATTTTATACAATTGAGTCCATTACTTGTATTTTTGTTCAATTAACAAATTCAAATATTATGTTTTTCTCTCCTTTCAAAATGCAGTGGGATTAACAACAAATTGAAAAATTAAAATATTGTATTTTTTCAACTTTTAGAATTTTAAAAATTTATAGGGATTTATGCATTGTTACTAATTAGTTGAATTTAAATTTTGTAATTTTTTTAATTGCCTTCTTTGCCACAATGCAAGTTGAAATGATTTATATAATTTGAGTCTACAAACATATTACTTAAGAAAAAGCAAATGCAATGGACTATAATAAGAAGTTTCCCCACTCCCTTCAAGAGGAATATACTTGACCCAACATTAAAGTTTAGAATTGCTCTTTATAATATTCATCAACTAAAGTGTATTTTGTACAATTGAGTTTATTACATGTATTTTTGTTCAATTAACAAATTCAAATATTATATTTTTTCTCTCCTTTCAAAATGTAGTGGGATTAACAATAAATTGAAAAATCAAAACATTGCATTTTTCAACTTTTAAAATTTTAAAGTTTTATACACATTCATGCATTGTTAATAATGAGTTGAATTTAAATTTTGTAATTTTTTTAATTGCCTCTTTTCTAACAATACAAGTTGAAATGATTTATATAATTTGAGTTTACAAACATATTACTTAAGAAAAAGAAATGCAATAGACTATAATAAGAAGTTTTCCCACTCCCTTTAAGAGGAATATACTCAACTCAACATTAAAGCATAGAATTGCTCTTTATAATATTCATCAATTAAAGTGTATTTTGTACAATTGAGTTCATTACTTGTATTTTGTTCAATTAACAAATTCAAATATTATGTTTTCTCACCTTTCAAAATGTAGTGGGATTAACAATAAACTGAAAAATAAAAACATTGTATTTTTCAACTTTAGAATTTTAAACTCTTATAAGGATTTATGCATTGTTAATAATTAGTTAAATTTAAATTTTGTAATTTTTTAATTCCCTCCTTTACCACAATGCAAGATGAAATGATTTATATAATTCGAGCCTACAAACATATTACATAAGAAAAAGCAAATGCAATGGACTCTAATAAAAAGTTTCCTCACTCTACTGAAGAGCTATATGCTTGACCCAACAAGAAAACTTAGGATTGTTATTTATAATATTCATCCACTAAAGTGTATTTTATACAATTGAGTCCATTACTTGTATTTCTATTCATTTAACAAATTCAAATATTATGTTTTTCTCACCATTGAATATTTAATGGGATTAACAATAAATTGAAAATCAAAACATTGTATTTTTTCAAATTTTTGAACTTTAAACTCTTTGAGGGATTTATGCATTGTTAAAAATCAATTGAATTTAAATTTTGTCATTTTTTTAATTGTCTCCTTTGCCATAATGCAAGTTGAAATGATTTCTAGAATTTTAGTCTACAAACATATTACTTATGAAAAATCAAATGCAATGGACTTTAATAAGAAGTTTCCCAACTCCCCTCAAGAGCAATATGCTTGACCAAGTGTTAAAGCTTAAGATTGCTATTTATAATATTCATCCACTAAAGTGTATTTTGAACAATTGAGTCCATTACTTGTATTTTGCTTCAATTAACAAATTCAAATATTATGTTTTTCTCTCTTTCCAAAATGCAGTGGGATTAACAATAAATTGAAAAATCAGAACACTGTATTTTTTGAACTTTTTGAATTTTAAAAACTTAAAGGGATTTATGCATTATCAATAATTAGTTGAATTTAAATTTTGTGATTTTTTTAATTGCCTCATTTGCCACAACGCAAGTTGAAATGATTTATATAATTCGAGTCTACAAACATATTACTTAAGAAAAAGCAAGTGCAGTGGACTACAATAACAAATTTCCCCACTCCCTTCAAGAGCAATATGCTTGACCCAACATTAAAGTTTAGGATTGCTATTTATAATATTCATCCATTAAAGTGTATTTTGTACAATTGAGTCCATTACTTGTATTTTTGTTCAATAAACAAATTCAAATATTATGTTTTTCTCACCATTCAAAATGTAGTGGCATTAATAATAAATTTAAAAATGAAAACATTGCATTTTTAAAACTTTAAAATTTTAAAGTTTTATATGCATTAATGCATTGTTAATAATGAGTTGAATTAAAATTTTGTAATTTTTTAATTGCCTCCGTTGTCACAATGCAAGTTGAAATGATGTATATAGTATAAGTTAACAAGCATTTTACTGAACAAAAAGTAAATGCAACGGACTATAATAACAAATTTCCCCACTCCCCTTAAGAGCAATATGCTTGACTCAACATTAAAGCTTAGGATTGCTATTTATAATAGTCATCCACTAAAGTATATTTTGTATAATTTAGCCCTTTACTTGTATTTTTGTTCAAGTAAAAAATTCAAATATTATGTTTTTCTCTCCTTTCAAAATGCATTGGGATTAACAATAAAATGCAAAATCAAAACATTGTATTTTTTCAACTTTTTGAATTTTAAAAACTTATAGGGATTTATTCATTGTCAATAATTACTTGAATTTAAATTTTGTAATTTTTTTAATTGCCCCCTTTGCCACAATGCAAGTTGAAATGATTTTTATAATTTGAGTCTACAAACATATTATTTAAGAAAAACAAATGCAATAGACTCTAATAAGAAGTTTCCCCACTTCCCTCGAGAGGAATATGCTTGACCCAACATTAAAGCTTAGGATTGCTATTTATAATATTCATCCACTAAAGCGTATTTTATACAATTAAGTCCATTTCTTGTATTTTTGTTCAATAAACAAATTCAAATATTATGTTTTTCTCTCCTTTCAAAATGCAGTGGGATTAACAATAAATTGAAAAATCAGAACACTGTATTTTTTGAACTTTTTGAATTTTAAAAACTTAAAGGGATTTATGCATTATCAATAATTAGTTGAATTTAAATTTTATGATTTTTTTAATTGCCTCCTTGGCCACAATGCAAGTTGAAATGATTTATATAATTCGAGTCTACAAATATATTACTTAAGAAAAAGCAAGTGTAGTGGACTACAATAACAAATTTCCCCACTCCCCTTAAGAGCAATATGCTTGACTCAACATTAAAGCTTAGGATTGCTATTTATAAGAGTCATCCACTAAAGTGTATTTTGTATAATTTAGCCCTTTACTTGTATTTTTGTTCAAGTAAACAATTCAAATATTATGTTTTTCTCTCCTTTCAAAATGCATAAAATGGAAAATCAAAACATTGTATTTTTTCAACTTTTTGAATTTTAAAAACTTATAGGGATTTATTCATTGTCAATAATTAGTTGAATTTAAATTTTGTAATTTTTTTAATTGCCTCCTTTGCCACAATGCAAGTTGAAATGATTTTTATAATTTGAGTCTACAAACATATTATTTAAGAAGAAACAAATGCAATAGACTCTAATAAGAAGTTTCCCCATTCCCCTCGAGAGGAATATGCTTGACCCAACATTAAAGCCTAGGATTGCTATTTATAATATTCATCCACTAAAGCGTATTTTATACAATTAAGTCCATTTCTTGTATTTTTGTTCAATAAACAAATTCAAATATTATGTTTTTCTCACCATTCAAAGTGTAGTGGCATTAATAATAAATTTAAAAATGAAAACATTGTATTTTTTCAAATTTTAAAATTTTAAAATTTTATACGTATTAATGTGTTGTTAATAATGAGTTGAATTAAAACTTTGTAATTTTTTTAATTGCCTCCTTTGCCACGAAGCAAGTTGAAATGATTTATATAATATGAGTCTACAAACACTTTACTAAGAAAAAAGCAAATGCAATGGATTATAATAAGTTTCCCCACTCCCTTAATGAACAATATGCTTAACCCAACATTAAAGTTTAGGATTGCTATTTACAATAGTCATCCACTAAAGTGTATTTTGTACAATTGAGTCCATTATTTGTATTTTTGTTCAATTAAAAATTCAAATATTATATTTTTCCCTCCTTTCAAAATGTAGTGAGATTAACAATAAATTGGAAAATCAAAAAATTGTATTTTTTCAACTTTTTGAATTTTAAAAAGTTATAGAGATTTATTTACTATCAATAATTAGTTGAATTTTAATTTTATAAATTTTTAATTACCTCCTTGCTATAATGGAAGTTGAAATGATTTTTATAATTCGAGTCTACAAACATATTAAATTTAAAATTCAAAATATTGCATTTTTTTCAACTTTTAAAATTTTAAAGTTTTATACGCATTAATGGGTTATTAATAAAGAGTTAAATTTAAATTTTGTAATTTTTTTAATTGCCTCCTTTGCCACCAGGCAAGTTGAAATGATTTATATAATTCGAGTCTACAAACATATTACTTAAGAAAAAGTAAATGCAATGGACTCTAATAAGAAGTTTCCTCACTCCCCTTAAGAGCAATATGCTTGATCCAACATTAAAACTTAGGATTGCTATTTATAATATTCATCCACTAAAGTGTATTTTATACAATTGAGTCCATTACTTCTATTGTCGTCAATTAACAAATTCAAATATTAAATTTTTCGCACCATTCAAAATTCAGTGGGATTAACAATAAATAGAAAAACCAAAACATTATATTTTTCAAAATTTTAACTTTTAAACCCTTTGAGGGATTTATACATAGTTAATAATCGTTTGAATTTAAATTTTGACATTTTTTTAATTGTCTCCTTTGCCATAGTTCAAGTTGAAATGATTTATAGAATTTTACTCTAGAAACATATTACTTACGAAAAATCAAATGCAATGAACTCTAATAACAACTTTTCCCACCCCGCTTAAGAGCAATATACTTGGCGTCACATTAAAACTTAGCAGTGCTATTTATAATATTCATCCACTACAGTATATTTTATACAGTTGAGTCTATTACTTATATTTTGGTTCAATTAACAAATTCAAATATTATGTTTTTCTCACCATTCAAAATGTAGTAGGATTAACAATAAATTGAAAAATAAAAACATTTTATTTTTTCAACTTTTTAAATTTTAAACCCTTTGAGGGATTTATGCATTGTGAATAATCAGTTAAATTTAAATTTTGTCATTTTTTTCATTGTCTCCTTTGCCATAATGCAAGTTGAAATGATTTACAGAATTTTACTCTAGAAACATATTACTTACGAAAAATCAAATGCAGTGGACTCTAATAAGAACTTTTTCCACCTTGTTTAAAAGCAATATGTTTGACCTAACATTAAAACTTAGTAGTGTTATTTATAATATTCATCCACTAAAGTCTATTTTATACAGTTGAATCTATTACTTGTATTTTGGTTCAATTAACAAATTCAAATATTATGATTTTCTCACCATTCAAAATGCAGTGGGATTAATAATAAATTGAAAAGTCAAAACATTGTATTTTTTCTACTTTTTGAATTTTAAACTCTTTGAGGGATTTATGCATTGTTAATAATCATTTGAATTGAAATTTTGTCATTTTTATAATTGTCTCCTTTGCCATAATGCAAGTTGAAATGATTTACAAAATTTTACTCTACCAACATATTACCTATGAAAAATCAAATGCAATGAGCTCTAATAAGAAGTTTCCGCACACTCCTCAAGAGCAACATGCTTCACCTAACATTAAACCTTAGGATTGCTATTTATAATATTCATCCACTAAAGTGTATTTTGTACAATTGAGTCCATTACTTATATTTTTGTTCAATTAACAAATTAAAATATTAGGTTTTTCTCTCCTTTCAAAATGCAATGGGATTAACAAAAAATTGAAAAATAAAAACATCTTATTTTTTCAACTTTTTAAATTTTAAACTCTTTAAGGGATTTATGCATCGTGAATAATTGGTTGAATTTAAATTTTGTCATTTTTTAATTTTCTCCTTTGCCATAATGCAAGTTGAAATGATTTCTAAAATTTTTGTCTAGAAACATGTTACTTATGAAAAATTAAAGGCAATCGGCTCCAATAAGAAGCTTCCCCACTCCCATCAAGAGCAATATGGTTGACCCAACATTAAAGTTTAGGATTTCTATTTATAATATTCATCCATTAAAGTATATTTTATACAATTGAGTTCATTACTTGTATTTATGTTCAATTAACAAATTCAAATATTATGTTTTTTTCACCATTCAAAATGCAATGGGATTAACAATAAATTAAAAGATCAAAACATTATATTTTCTCAACTTTTTAAATTTTGAAAACTTATAAGGATTTATGCATTGTCAATAATCAGTTGAATTTAAATTTTGTAACTTTTTAGTTGCGTCCTTTACCACAATGCAAGTTGAAATGATTTATATAATTCGAGTCTACAAACATATTACTTAAGAAAAAGCAAATGCAATGGACTTTAATAAGTAGTTTCCCCACTCCCCTCAAGAGTAATATGCTTGACCCAACATTAAAACTTTGGATTGCTATTTATGATATTCATCCACTAAAGTATATTTTATACAATTGAGTCCATTACTTGTATTTTTGTCTATTTTATACAGTTGAGTCTATTACTCGTATTTTGGTTCAATTAACAAATTCAAATATTATGTTTTTCTCACCATTCAAAATGCAATGGGATTAACAATAAATTGAAAAGTCAAAACATTGTATTTTTTCTACTTTTTGAATTTTAAACTCTTTGAGGGATTTATGCATTGTTAATAATCATTTGAATTGAAATTTTGTCATTTTTATAATTGTCTCCTTTGCCATAATGCAAGTTGAAATGATTTACAAAAGTTTACTCTACCAACATATTACCTATGAAAAATCAAATGCAATGGGCTCTAATAAGAAGTTTCCGCACACTCCTCAAGAGCAACATGCTTCACCTAACATTAAACCTTAAGATTGCTATTTATAATATTCATCCACTAAAGTGTATTTTGTACAATTGAGTCCATTACTTATATTTTTGTTCAATTAACAAATTAAAATATTAGGTTTTTCTCTCCTTTCAAAATGCAATGGGATTAATAAAAAATTGAAAAATAAAAACATCTTATTTTTTCAACTTTTAAATTTTAAACTATTTGAGGGATATATGCATCGTGAATAATTGGTTGAATTTAAATTTTGTCATTTTTTAATTGTCTCCTTTGCCATAATGCAAGTTGAAATGATTTCTAAAATTTTTGTCTAGAAACATGTTACTTATGAAAAATTAAAGGCAATCGGCTCCAATAAGAAGCTGCCCCACTTCCATCAAGAGCAATATGGTTGACCCGACATTAAAGTTTAGGATTGCTATTTATAATATTCATCCACTAAAGTATATTTTGTACAATTGAGTCCATTACTTGTATTTATGTTTAATTAACAAATTCAAATATTATGTTTTTCTCACCATTCAAAATGCAATGGGATTAACAATAAATTAAAAGATCAAAACATTATATTTTCTCAACTTTTTAATTTTGAAAACTTATAAGGATTTATGCATTGTCAATAATCAGTTGAATTTAAATTTTGTAATTTTTTAGTTGCCGTCCTTTACCACAATACAAGTTGAAATGATTTATATAATTTGAGTCTACAAACATATTACTTAAGAAAAAGCAAATGCAATGGACTTTAATAAGAAGTTTCCCCACTCCCCTTAAGAGCAATATGCTTGCCCCAACATTAAAACTTTGGATTGCTATTTATAATATTCATCCATTAAAGTATATTTTATACAATTGAGTCCATTACTTGTATTTTTGCTCAATTAACAAAATCAAATATGATGTTTTCCTTACCATTCAAAATGCAGTGGGATTAACAATAAATTGAAAAATCAAAACTTTGTACTTTTTCAACTTTTTGAATTTTAAAAACTTATAGGCATTTATGCATTGTCAATAATTAGTTGAATTTAAATTTTGTAATTTTTTAATTGCCTCATTTGCCACAATGCAAGTTGAAATGATTTATATAATTCGACTCTACAAACATATTACTTAAGAAAAAGCAAATGCAATGGACTCAAATAAGAAGTTTCCCCACTCCCCTCAAGAGCAATATCCTTAACCCAACATTAAAGCTTAGGATTGTTATTTATAATATTCATCCATTAATGTGTATTTTATACAATTGAGTCCATTATTTGTATTTTTGTTCAATTAACAAATTAAAATATTATGTTTTTCTCACCATTCAAAATGCAGTGGGATTGATAATAAATTAAAAGATCAAAACATTTTATTTTTTCAACTTTTTAAATTTTAAACTCTTTGAGGGATTTATGTATTGTTAATAATCATTTGAATTTAAATTTGTCATTTTTTAATTGTCTCCTTTGCCATAATGCAAGTTGAAATGATTTACAGAATTTTACTCTAGAAACATATTACTTATGAAAAATCAAATGCAATGGACTTTAATAAGAAATTTTGCCACTCTAGTTAAGATCAATATGCTTGACCCAACATTAAAACTTAGGATTGCTATTTATAATATTCATCCACTAAAGTGGATTTATACAATTAAGTCCANGTCTCCTTTGCCATAATGCAAGTTGAAATGATTTACAGAATTTTACTCTACAACATATTACCTATGAAAAATCACATGCAATGGGCTCTAATAAGAAGTTTCCCACACTCCTCAAGAGCAATATGCTTCACCTAACATTAAACCTTAAGATTGCTATTTATAATATTCATCCACTAAAGTGTATTTGTACAATTGAGTCCATTACTTATATTTTGTTCAATTAACAAATTAAAATATTAGGTTTTCTCTCCTTTCAAAATGCAATGGGATTAACAAAAAATTGAAAAATAAAAACATCTTATTTTTCAACTTTTAAAATTTTAAACTCTTTGAGGGATATATGCATCATGAATAATTGGTTGAATTTTAAATTTGTCATTTTTTAATTGTCTCCTTTGCCATAATGCAAGTTGAAATGATTTCTAAATTTTTGTCTAGAAACATGTTACTTATGAAAAATTAAAGGCAATTCGGCTCCAATAAGAAGCTTCCCCACTCCATCAAGAGCAATATGGTTGACCCAACATTAAAGTTTAGGATTTCTATTTATAATATTCATCCATTAAAGTATATTTTGTACAATTGAGTTCATTACTTGTATTTATGTTCAATTAACAAATTCAAATATTATGTTTTTTCACCATTCAAAATGCAATGGGATTAACAATAAATTAAAAGATCAAAACATTATATTTTCTCAACTTTTTAAATTTTGAAAACTTATAAGGATTTATGCATTGTCAATAATCAGTTGAATTTAAATTTTGTAACTTTTTAGTTGCGTCCTTTACCACAATGCAAGTTGAAATGATTTATATAATTCGAGTCTACAAACATATTACTTAAGAAAAAGCAAATGCAATGGACTTTAATAAGTAGTTTCCCCACTCCCCTCAAGAGTAATATGCTTGACCCAACATTAAAACTTTGGATTGCTATTTATGATATTCATCCACTAAAGTATATTTTATACAATTGAGTCCATTACTTGTATTTTTGTCTATTTTATACAGTTGAGTCTATTACTCGTATTTTGGTTCAATTAACAAATTCAAATATTATGTTTTTCTCACCATTCAAAATGCAATGGGATTAACAATAAATTGAAAAGTCAAAACATTGTATTTTTTCTACTTTTTGAATTTTAAACTCTTTGAGGGATTTATGCATTGTTAATAATCATTTGAATTGAAATTTTGTCATTTTTATAATTGTCTCCTTTGCCATAATGCAAGTTGAAATGATTTACAAAAGTTTACTCTACCAACATATTACCTATGAAAAATCAAATGCAATGGGCTCTAATAAGAAGTTTCCGCACACTCCTCAAGAGCAACATGCTTCACCTAACATTAAACCTTAAGATTGCTATTTATAATATTCATCCACTAAAGTGTATTTTGTACAATTGAGTCCATTACTTATATTTTTGTTCAATTAACAAATTAAAATATTAGGTTTTTCTCTCCTTTCAAAATGCAATGGGATTAATAAAAAATTGAAAAATAAAAACATCTTATTTTTTCAACTTTTAAATTTTAAACTATTTGAGGGATATATGCATCGTGAATAATTGGTTGAATTTAAATTTTGTCATTTTTTAATTGTCTCCTTTGCCATAATGCAAGTTGAAATGATTTCTAAAATTTTTGTCTAGAAACATGTTACTTATGAAAAATTAAAGGCAATCGGCTCCAATAAGAAGCTGCCCCACTTCCATCAAGAGCAATATGGTTGACCCACATTAAAGTTTAGGATTGCTATTTATAATATTCATCCACTAAAGTATATTTTGTACAATTGAGTCCATTACTTGTATTTATGTTTAATTAACAAATTCAAATATTATGTTTTTCTCACCATTCAAAATGCAATGGATTAACAATAAATTAAAAGATCAAAACATTATATTTTCTCAACTTTTTTAATTTTGAAAACTTATAAGGATTTATGCATTGTCAATAATCAGTTGAATTTAAATTTTGTAATTTTTTAGTTGCGTCCTTTACCACAATGCAAGTTGAAATGATTTATATAATTCGAGTCTACAAACATATTACTTAAGAAAAAGCAAATGCAATGGACTTTAATAAGAAGTTTCCCCACTCCCTCAAGAGCAATATGCTTGCCCCAACATTAAAACTTTGGATTGCTATTTATAATATTCATCCATTAAAGTATATTTTATACAATTGAGTCCATTACTTGTATTTTTGCTCAATTAACAAAATCAAATATGATGTTTTCCTCACCATTCAAAATGCAGTGGGATTAACAATAAATTGAAAAATCAAAACTTTGTACTTTTTCAACTTTTTGAATTTTAAAAACTTATAGGCATTTATGCATTGTCAATAATTAGTTGAATTTAAATTTTGTAATTTTTTTAATTGCCTCATTTGCCACAATGCAAGTTGAAATGATTTATATAATTCGACTCTACAAACATATTACTTAAGAAAAAGCAAATGCAATGGACTCAAATAAGAAGTTTCCCCACTCCCCTCAAGAGCAATATCCTTAACCCAACATTAAAGCTTAGGATTGTTATTTATAATATTCATCCACTAATGTGTATTTTATACAATTGAGTCCATTATTTGTATTTTTGTTCAATTAACAAATTCAAATATTATGTTTTTCTCACCATTCAAAATGCAGTGGGATTGATAATAAATTAAAAGATCAAAACATTTTATTTTTTCAACTTTTTAAATTTTAAACTCTTTGAGGGATTTATGTATTGTTAATAATCATTTGAATTTAAATTTTGTCATTTTTTTAATTGTCTCCTTTGCCATAATGCAAGTTGAAATGATTTACAGAATTTTACTCTAGAAACATATTACTTATGAAAAATCAAATGCAATGGACTTTAATAAGAAAGTTTTGCCACTCTGGTTAAGATCAATATGCTTGACCCAACATTAAAACTTAGGATTGCTATTTATAATATTCATCCACTAAAGTGGATTTTATACAATTAAGTCCAATACTTGTATTTTTGTTCAATTAACAAATTCAAATATTATATTTTTCTCACCATTCAAAAGGTAATGGGATTAACAATAAAATGAAAAGCAGAACAATGTATTTTTTCAACTTTTTGAATTTGAAACTCTTATAGGGATTTATGCATTGTTAATAATTAGTGAAATTTAAATTTTCTAATTTTTTTAATTGCCTCCTTTGCCACAATGCAAGTTGAAATGATTTATATAATTCGAGTCTTCAAGCATATTACTTAAGAAAAAGCAAATGCAATGGACTCTAATAAAAAGTTTCCCTACTCCCCTCAAGAGCTATATGCTTGACCCAACATTAAGCTTGGGATTGCTATTTATAATATTCATCCACTAAAGGGTATTTTATATAATTGAGTCCATTACTTGTATTTTTGTTCAATTAAGAAATTCAAATATTATGTTTTCTCACCATATAAAATGTAGTGGCATTAATAATAAATTTAAAAATCAAAACATTGCATTTTTTCAACTTTTAAAATTTTAAAGTTTTATTCGCATTAATGCATTGCTAATAATGAGTTGAACTTAAATTTTGTAATTGTTTTAATTGCCTCCTTTGACACAATGCAAGTTCAAATGATTTATATAATATGAGTCTACAAACATTTTACTTACAAAAAAGCATATGCAATGGTCTATAATAAGAAGTTTCCCCACTCCCCTAAAGAACAATATGCTTGATCCAACATTAAAGCTTAGGATTGCTATTTATAATATTCATCCACTAAAGTGTATTTTATATAATTTAGTCCATTACTTTTATTTTTGTTCAATTAACAAATTCAAATATTATGTTTTTGTCACCATTCAAAATGCATTGGGATTAACAATAAATTGAAAAATCAAAACATTGTATTTTTTCAACTTTTTGAATTTTGAAAACTTATAAGGATTTATACATTGTTAATAATTACTTGAATTTAAATTTTGAAAATTTTTAATTGCCTCCTTTGCCACAATGAATGTTGAATTGGTTTATAAAATTCAAGTCTACAAACATATTACTTAAGAAAAACCAAATGCAATGGACTCAAATAAGAAGTTTCCCCACTCCCATCAAGAGCAATATGCTTGACCCAACATTAAAACTTAGGATTGCTATTTATAATATTCATCCACTAACATGTATTTTATACAATTGAGTCCATTACTTGTATTTTTGTTCAATTAAGAAATTCAAATATTATGTTTTTCTCACCATTCAAAAAATATTGGGATTAACAATAAATTGAAAAATCAAAACATTGTATTTTTTCAACTTTTTAAATTTTAAACTCTTTGAGAGATTTATACATTGTGAATAATCATTTGAATTTAAATTTTGTCATTTTTTTAA
This sequence comes from Bruguiera gymnorhiza, assembly GCA_020883675.1. NCBI lineage: Eukaryota > Viridiplantae > Streptophyta > Magnoliopsida > Malpighiales > Rhizophoraceae > Bruguiera > Bruguiera gymnorhiza. The sequence goes on along the minus strand of JAIRCJ010000288.1, from coordinate 107,839 downwards.
TTGTCTCCTTTGCCATAATGCAAGTTGAAATGCTTTCTAGAATTTTAGTCTAGAAACATATTACTCATGAAAAATTAAGTGCAATCAGCTCTAATAAAGTGTTTCCCCACTCCCCTCAAGAGTAATATGTTTGACCCAACATTAAAGCTTAGGATTGCTATTTATAATATTCATTAACTAAAGTGTATTTTATACAATTGAGTCCATTACTTGTATTTTTGTTCAATTAACAAATTCAAATATTATGTTTTTCTCACCATTCAAAATGCAGTGGGATTAACAATAAATTTAAAAATCAAAACATTGTATTTTTTTCAACTTTTTGAATTTTGAAAACTTATAGGGATTTATGTATTGTAAATAATTAGTTGAATTTAAATTTTGTAATTTTTTAATTACCTCCCTTGCCACAATGCAAGTTGAAATGATTTATATAATTCGAGTCTACAAACATATTAGTTAAGAAAAAGCGAATGCAATGGACTATAATAAGAAGTTTCCCAACTCATTTCAAGAGGAATATGGTTGACCCAACATTAAACCTTAGGATTGCTATTTATAAAATTCATCCACTAAAGTGTACTCTAGACAATTGAGTCCATTACTTGTATTTTTGTTCAATTAACAAATTCAAATATTATGTTTTTCTCAGTATTCAAAATGCAGTGGGATTAACAATAAATTGAAAAATCAAAATATTGTATTTTTTCAACTTTTTGAATTTTAAAGACTTATATGGATTTATGCATTATCAATAATTAGTTGAATTTATATTTTGTAATTTTTTTAATTGCCCCCTTTGCCACAATGTAAGTTGAAATGATTTATATAATTCGAGTTTACAAACATATTACTTAAGAAAAAGTAAACGCAAATCAACTATAATAATAAGTTTCCCCACTCTTCTCAATAGCAATATGCTTGACCCAAGACTAAAACTTAGGATTGCTATTTAAAGCATTGATCCACTAATGTGTATTTTATACAATTGAGTCCATTACTTGTATTTTTGTTCAATTAACAAATTCAAATATTATGTTTTTCTCATCATTCAAAATGCAGTAGGATTAACAATAAATTGAAAAATCAAAATATTGTACTTTTTCATATTTTTGAATTTTAAACCCTTATAGAGATTTATGCATTGTTAATAATTATTTAAATTTAAATTTTGTAATTTTTTTAATTGCCTCCATTGCCATAATGGAAGTTTAAATGATTTATATAATTCAAGTTTACAAACATATTATTTATGAATAAGCAAATGCAATGGACTCTAATAAGAAGTTTCCCCACTCCCCTCAAGAGCAATATGCTTGACCTAATATTAAAACTTAGGATTGTTATTTTTAATATTCATCCACTAAAATGTATTTTATACAATTGAGTCCATTACTTGTATTTTTGTTCAATTCACAAATTCAAATATAATGTTTTACTCACCATTCAAAATGCAGTGGGATTAACAATAAATTGAAAAATCAAAACCTTTTTTTAGGGATTTATGCATTGTGAATAATCAATTGAATTTAAATTTATTCATTTTTTTAATTGTCTCCTTTGACATAATGCAAGTCGAAATGATTTCTAGAATTTTAGTCTAAAAACATATTACTTATGAAAAATTAAATGCAATGGGCTCTAATACAACTTTCCTCACTCCCCTCAAAAGCAATATGCTTGACCCAACATTAAAGTTTAGGATTGCTATTTATAATATTTACCCACTAAAGTGTATTTTATATAATTGAGTCCATTACTTGTATTTTAGTTCAATTAACATATTCAAATATTAAGTTTTTCTCACCATTCAAAATGCAGTGGGATTAGCAATAAATTGAAAAATGAAAACATTGTATTTTTTCAACTTTTTGAATTTTAAAAACTTATGGGGATTTATGTATTGTCAATAATTAGTTAAATTTACATTTTATAATTTTTTTAATTGCCTCGTTTGCCACAATGCAAGTTGAAATGGTTTATAAAATTTGAGTCTACAAACATATTACTTAAAATTAAAAGAAAGCAAATGCAATGGGCATAAATAAGAAGTTTCTCTGCTCTCCTCAAGAGCAATATGCTTGACCCAACATTAAGACTTAAAATTGCTACTTATAATATTTATCCACTAAAGTGTATTTTATACAATTGAGTCCATTACTTGTATTTTTGTTCAATTATCAAATTCAAATATTATATTTTTCTCACCATTCAAAATGCAGTGGGATTAACAATAAATTGAAAAATCAAAACATTGTATTGTTTCAACTTTTGAATTTTAAACTATTTAAGGGACTTATGTATAGTTAATAATTAGTTGAATTTAAATTTTGTCATTTTTTTAATTGTCTCGTTTGTCATAATGCAAGTTGAAATGATTTATAAAATTTTAGTCTACAAACATCTTACTTATGAAAAATCAAATGCAAAGAGCTCTAATAAGAAGTTTCCCCAATTCTCTTAAGTGCAATATGCTTGACCCAATATTAAAGTTTAGGATTACTATTTATAATATTCATCCACTAAAGTGGATTTTATACATTTGAGTCCATTACTTGTATTTTTGTTCAATTAACAAATTCAAATATCATGTTTTTCTCACCATTCAAAATGCAGTGGGATTAACGATAAATTAAAAAATCAAAATATTGTATTTTTTCAACATTTTGAATTTTAAACTCTTTCAGGGATTTAGGCATTGTGAATAATAAGTTGAATTTAAATTTTTTAATTTTTTTAATTGCCTCGTTTGCCATAATGCAAGTTGAAATGGTGTATAAAATTCAAGTCCACAAACATATTACTTAAGAAAAAGCAAATGCAATGGACATAAATAAGAAGTTTCCCCACTCCCCTCAAGAGCAATATGCTTGACCTAACATTAAAACTTAATATTGTAATTTATAATATTCATGCACTAAAGTGTATTTTATACAATTGAGTCCATTACTTGTATTTTTCTTCAATTAACAAATTCAAATATTATGTTTTTCTCACCATTCAAAATGTAGTGGGATTCACAATAAATTGAAAAATCAAAATATTGTATTTTTTTGACTTTTTGAATTTTAAACTCTTTGAGGGATTTATGCATTGTTAATTTAAATTTTGTCATTTTTCTAATTGTCACCTTTGTCATAATGCAAGTGGAAATGATTTCTAGAATTTTATTCTATAAACATATTACTTATGAAAAATTAAGTGCAATTAGCTCTAATAAGAAGTTTCCCCACTCCCCTCAAGAGCAATTATTTGACTCAACATTAAAGCTTAGGATTGCAATTTATAATATTCATCCACTAAAGTGTATTCTATAGAATTAAGTCCATTACTTGTATTTTCCATCAATTAACAAATTCAAATATTATGCTTTTCTCACCATACAAAATGTAGTGGGATGAACAATAAATTAAAAAATCATAACATTATATTTTTTTCAACTTTTTTAATTTTAAATACTTATAGGGATTTATGCATTTTCAATAATTAGTTGAATTTAAATTTTGTAATTTTTTAATTGCCGCCTTCGCCATAATGCAAGTTGAAATTAATTATATAATTCGAGTGTACAAACATATTACTTCAGAAACAACAAATGCAATAGACTCTAATAAGAAGTTTCCCCACTCCCTTCATGAGTAATATGCTTGACCCAACATCAGAGCTTAGGATTGCTATTTATAGTATTCATCCAATAAAGTGCATGTTATACAATTAAGTCCATTACTTGTATTTTTGTTCAATTAACAAATTCAAATATTATGTTTTTCTCACCATTCAAAATGCAGTGGGATTAACAATAACTTGAAAAATTAAAAGATTGTATTTCTTCAACTTTTTGAATACTAAATTCTTTAAGGGATTTATGCACTGTTAAGAATCAGTTGAATTTAAATTTTGTCATCTTTTTTAATTGTCTCTATTGCCATAAGGCAAGTTGAAATAATTTATAGAATTTTAGCCTACAAAGATATTACTTATAAAAATTCAAATGCAATACACTCTAATAAGAAGTTTCCCCACTCCCCTCAAGAACAATATTCTTGACCCAAATTTAAAGCTTAGGATTGCTATTTATAATATTCATCCACTAAAGTGTATTTTGTACAAATAAGTCCATTACTTGTATTTTTGTTCAATTAACAAATTCAAATATTATGTTTTTCTCACCATTAAAAATGTAGTGGGATTAACAACAAATTGAAAAATCAAAACATTGTATTTTTTTCAACTTTTTGAATTTTAAACTTTTTGAGGGATTTATGCATTGTGATTAACTAGTTAAATTTAAATTTTGTAATTTTTTTAATTGCCAAATTTGCCACAATGCAAGTTGAAATGATTTATATAATTCGAGTCTACAAACTTATTGCTTAAGAAAAACCAAATGCAATGGATGCTAATAAGAAGTTTCCCCACACCCCATAAAGGCAATATTCTTGACCCAACATTAAAGCTTAGGATTGCACTTTATAATATTCATCCACTGAAGTGTATTTTATACAATTGAGTCCATTACTTTTATTTTTGTTCAATTAACAAATTCAAATATTACACTTTTGTCACCATTCAAAATGTAGTGGGATTAATAATAAATTGAAAAATCAAGACATTGTATTTCTTCAACTTTTTGAATTTTAAACTCTTTAAGGGATTTATGTATTGTAAATAATCAGTTGAATTTAAATTTTTTTATTTTTTTCATTGCCTCTTTTTCCATAATGCAAGTCGAAATGATTTATAGAATTTTAGTTTCGAAACATATTACTTATGAAAAATCAAAATATTGTATTTTTAACTTTTTGAATTTTAAACTCTTTGAGGGACTTATACATTGTGAATAATTAGTTAAATTTAAATTTTGTAATTTTTTTAATTGTCTAATTTGCCACAATGCAATGGACCCTAATAAGAAGTTTCCCCACTCCCCTCAAGAGCAATATGCTTGACCCAACATTAAAGCTTAGGATTGCTATTTATAATATTCATCTACTAAGCTGTATTTTGTACAATTGAGTCCATTATGTGTATTTTTGTTCAATTAACAAATTCAAATATTATGTTTTTCTCACCATTCAAAATGCAGTGGGATTAACAAGAAATTGAACAATTAAAACATTGTATTTTTTAATTTTTGAATTTTCAACTCTTTGAGGGATTTATGCATTGTGAATAATCAGTTGAATTTAAATTTTGTCATTTTTTTAACCATCCCCTTTGCTATAATGCCAATTGAAATGATTTATAGAATTTTAGTCTAGAAACATATTACTTATGAAAAATCAAATGCAATGGGTACTAATAAAAAGTTTCCCCACTTCCCTCAAGAGCAATATGCTTGACCCAACATTAAAGCTTAAGATTGTTATTTATAATATTCATCCACTAAAGTGTATCTTTAACAACTAAGTCCATTACTTGTATTTTTGTTCAATTAACAAATTCAAATATTATGTTTTCCTCACCATTAAAAATGTAGTGGGATTAACAATAAATTGAAAAACCAAAATATTGTATTTTTTCTACTTTTTGAATTTCAAACTCTTGGAGAGATCTACGCTTTGTGATTAATTTGTTAAATTTTAATTTTGTTATCTTTTTAATTGCCTCATTTGCCACAATGCAAGTTGAAATGATTTATATAATTCAAGTCTATAAACATATTACTTAAGAAAAACCAAATGCAACGGATCCCAATAAGAAGTTTACCCACTCCCCTCAAGAGCAATATGCTTGCCCCAATATTAAAGTTTAGGATTGCTCTTTATAATATTCATCCACTGAATTGTGTTTTATACAATCGAGTCCATTACTTGTATTTTTGTTCATTTATCAAATTCAAATATTATGTTTTTCTCACCATTCAAAATGCAGTGGAATTAACAATAAATTGAAAAATCAAAACATTTTATTTTTTCAACTTTTTAAATTTTAAACTCTTTGAGGGATTTATGGATTGTGAATATTCAGTTGTATTTAAATTTTGTCACTTTTTTAATTATCCTCTTTGCCATAATGCAAGTTGTAATGATTTCTAAAATTTTAGTCTATAAACATATTACTTATGAAAAATTAATTGCAATCCACTCTAATAAGAAGTTTCCCCACTCCCCTCAAGAGCAATATGTTTGACCCAATATTAAAGCATAGGATTGCAATTTATAATATTCATGCACTAAAGTGTATTTTATACAGTTGAGTCCATTACTTGTATTTTTGTTCAATTAACAAATTCAAATATTATGTTTTTCTCACCATTCTAAGTGCAGTGGGATTCACAATAAATTGAAACATGAAAACATTGCATTTTTTCAACTTTTTGAATTTTAAAGACTTATAGGAATTTATGCATTGGCAATAATTAGTTGAATTTAAATTTTGTAATTTTTTTAATAGCCTCATTTGCCATAATGCAAGTTGAAATGGTTTATAAAATTTGAGTCTACAAACAAATTACTTAAGAAAAAGCAAATGCAATGAACACAAATAAAAAGTTTCCCCACTCTCCTCAAGAGCAATATGCTTGAGCCACCATTAAAGCATAAGATTGCTATTTATAATATTCATCCATTAAAGTGTATTTTATACAATTAAGTCTATTACTTGTATTTTTGTTCAATTAACACATTCAAATATTATATTTTTCTCACTATTCAAAATGCAATGGGATTAACAATAAATTGAAAAATCAAAACAATGTATTTTTTTGACTTTTTGAATTTTAAACTCTTTGAGGGATTTATGCATTGTTAATAATCAGTTAAATTTAAATTTTGTCATTTGTTTAATTGTCTCCTTTTCCATAATGCAAGATGAAATGATTTATTGAATTTTAGTCTACAAACATATTATTTATGAAAAATCAAATGTAAAGGACTTTAATAAGAAGTTTTCCTAATCCCCTCAAGTGCAATATGCTTGACCTAACATTAAAGTTTAGGATTGCTATTTATAATATTCATCCACTAAAGTGGATTTTTTACATTTGAGTCCATCACTTGTATTTTTGTTCAATTAACAAATTCAAATATTATATTTTTCTCATCATTCAAAATGCAGTGGGATTAACAATAAATTGAAAAAAACAAAATATTGTATTTTTTAAACTTTTGAATTTTAAACTCTTTGAGAGATTTATACATTGTTAATAATTAGTTAAATTTAATTTTTGTCATTTTCTTAATTGTCTCCTTTGCCATAATGCAAGTTGAAATGATTTATAGAATTTTAGTCTACAAACATATTACATATGAAAAATTAAATGCAAAGGACTCTAATAAGAAGTTTTCCTAGTCCCCTCAAGTGTAATATGTTTGACCCAACATTAAAGTTTAGGATTGCTATTTATAATATTCAACCACTAAAGTGGATTTTATGCATTTGAGTCCATTACTTGTATTTTTGTTCAATTAACAAATTCAAATATCATGTTTTTCTGACCATTCAAAATGTAGTGGGATTAACAATAAATTGAAAAATCAAAACATTGTATTTTTTTCAACCTTTTGAATTTTAAACTCTTTAAGGGATGTAGGCATTGTGAATAATGAATTGAATTTAAATTTTGTAATTTTTTTAATTGCCTCATTTGCCACAATGCAAGTTGAAATGATTTATATAATTGGAGTCTATAACCATATTACTTATGAAAAAGTAAATGCAGTGGACTCTAATAAGATGTTTCCCCACTCCTCCCAACAGCAATATGCTTGACCCAACATTATTGCTTACGATTACTATTTATAATCTTCATCCACTATAGTGTATTCTGTACAATTGAGTCCATTACTTGTATTTTTGTTCAATTCATATATTATGTTTTTCTCACCATTCAAAATGTAGTGGGATTAATAATAAATTGAAAATTGAAAACATTGTATTTTTACAACTTTTTAAATTTTAAACTCTTTGAGGGATTTATGCATTGTGATTCATTCGTTCAATTTAAATTTTGTAATTTTTTTAATTGCCTCATTTGCCAGAATGCAAGTTGAAATGATTTATATAATTCAAGTCTATAATCATATTACTCAAGAAAAAGTAAATGGAATGGATAATTGCCTCTTTTGCCATAAATTGAATTATATATTGAAAAATCAAAACATTGTATTTTTTCAACTTTTTGAATTTTGAAAACTTATAGGGATTTATGCATTGTCAATAATTAGTTGAATTTAAATTTTGTAATTTTTTAATTGCCTCCTTTGCCATAATGCCAGTTGAAATCATTTATATAATTTGAGTCTACAAACATATAACTTAAGAAAGAGCAAATGCAATGGACTCAAATAAGAAGTTTCCCCACTCCCCTCAAGAGCAATATGCTTGACCCAACATTAAGGCTTAGGATTGCTATTTATAATATTCATCCACTAAAGTTTATTTTATACAATCAAGTCCATTACTTGTATTTTTTGTGAATTAACAAATTCAAATATTATATTTTTCCCACCATTCAAAATGTAGTGGGATTAACAATAAATTGAAAAATCAAAACATCTTTTCGAATTTTAAACTCTTTAAGGGATTCATACATTGTGAATAATTAGTTGAATTTAAAATTCGACTTTTTTTTAATTATCTTCATTGCCATAATGCAAGTCGAAATGATTTCTAGAATTTTAGTCTAAAAACATATTACTTATAAAAAATTAAAAGCAATGGACCCTAGTAAAATGTTTCCCCACTCCCCTCAAGAGTAATATGCTTGACCCAACATTAAAGCTTAGGATTGCTATTTATAATATTCATCCACTAAAGTGTATTTTAAATAATTGAGTCCATTACTTGTATTTTTGTTCAATTAAGAAATTCAAATTTTATGTTTTTCTCACAATTCAAAATGTAGTGGGATTAACAATAAATTGAAAATTGAAAACATTTTATTTTCATAACTTTTTGAATTTTAAACTCTTTGAGGGATTTATGCATTGTGATTCATTAGTTCAATTTAAATTTTGTAATTTTTTTAATTGCCTCATTTGCCATAATGCAAGTTAAAATGATTTATATAATTCGAGTTTACAAACATATTACTTAAGAAAAACCAAATGCAATGGACCCCAATAAAATGTTTCCCCACTCCGCTCAAGAGCAATATGCTTGACCCAACATTAAACATGAGGATTGCTATTTATAATATTCATCCACTAAAATGTATTTTATACAATTGAGTCCATTACAGTTATTTTTGTTCAATTAACAAATTGAAATATTATATTTTTCTCATCATTCAAAATGCAGTGAAATTAACAATAAATTAAAAAAATCAAAATATTGAATTTTTTCAAATTTTTGAATCTTAAACTCTTTGACGGATTTATGCATTGTAAATAACCAGTTGAATTTAAATTTTGTCATTTTTTTAATTGTCTCCTTTTCCATAATGCAAATTGAAACGATTTATACAATTTTAGCCTAGAAACATATTACTTATGATAAATCAAATGCAATGGGCTCTAATAAGAAGTTTTCCCACTCCCCTCAAAAGGATTATGGTTGACCTAACACTAAAGCTTAGGATTGTTATTTCTAATATTCATCCACTAAAGTGTATTTTATACAATTGAGTCCATTATTTATTTCTTTGTTCAATTAACAAATTCAAATATTATGTTTTTCTTACTATTCAAAATGCAGTGGGATTGACAATAAATTGAAAATTGAAAACATTTTATTTTTTCAAATTTTTCAATTTTAAACTTTTTAAGGGATTTATGCATTGTTAATAATTAGTTAAATTTAATGTTGTAATTGTTTTAATTGTCTCTTTTGCCACAATGCAAGTTGGAATGATTTGTATAATTCGAGTCTACAAACATATTACTTAAGAAAAAGCAAATGCAATGGACTATAATAAGAACTTTCCCCACTCCCCTCAAGAGCAATATGCTTGACCTAACATTGAACCTGAGAATTGTTATTTATAATATTCATCCACCAAAATGTATTTTATACAATTGAGTCCATTACTTGTATTTTTGATAAATTAACAAATTCAAATATTATGTTTATCTCGCTATTCAAAATGTAGTGGGATTGACAATAAATTGAAAATTGAAAACATTGTATTTTTTCAAATTTTTGAATTTTAAACTTTTTGAGGGATTTATACATTGTTAATAATTAGTTAAATTTAAATTTTGTAATTGTTTTAATTGCCTCCTTTGCCACAATGCAAGTTGAAATGATGTGTATAATTCGACTCTACAAAGATATTGCTTAATAAAAAGCAGATGCAATGGACTCTAATAAGAAATTTTCCTACTCCCCTCAAGAGTAATATGCTTGACCCAACATTAAAGCTTAGGATTGCTATTTATAATATTCATCCACTAAAATGTATTTTTTACAATTAAGTCCATTATTTGTATTTTTGTTCATTTAACAAATTCAAATATTATGTTTTTCTCACCATTCAAAATGTAGTGGGATTAATAGTACATTGAAAAATAAAAACATTGTATTTTTTCAACTTTTTGAATTTTAAACACTCTGAATGATTTATGCATTGTTAATAATCAGTTAAATTTAAATTTTGTTTTTTAATTGTCCTTTTTGCTATAATGCAAGTTGAATAGATTTATACAATTTTAGCCTAGAAACATAGTACTTATGATAAATCAAATGCAATAGGCTCTAATAAGAAGTTTCCCCACTTTCCTCAAGAGCAATATGCATGACCCAACATTAAAGCTTAGGATTTCTATTTATAATATTCATCCACCAAAGTGTATTTTGTACAATTGAGTGCATTACTTGTATTTTTGTTCAATTAACAAAATCAAATATTATGTTTTTCTCACTATTCAAAATGTTGTGGGATTAACAATAAATTGAAAAATGAAAACATTGTATTCTTTCAAATTTTTCAATTTTAAACTCTTTGAGGGATTTAGGGACTGTCAATAATTAGTTGAACTTAAATTTTGTCATTTTTTAATTGTCCCTTTTGCTATAATGCAAGTTCAAATGATTTATACAATTTTAGTCTAGAAACATATTACGTATGAAAAATTAAATGCAATGAGCTCTAATAAGAAGTTTCCCTGCTTCATTCAAGAGTAATATGCTTGACCCAACATTAAAGCTTAGGATTGCTATTTATAATATTCATCTATGTTGTTCCCACAGCCTTGTATGGGTTGTAATTGTTGTCAACTAGGGTTAAGTGTGCAAGAAAGTAAAGCCACATGGAAGGGCAAGAAAGTGAATTTGTCGTGTAAGGGCAAGAACGTAAATCTGCCACGTAAGCCCTATTAGGGTTTTATGGAAGAAAGTATATAAAGGCCTTGGAAGACAAAACAAAAAGGGGACCAACAAAATTGAATAAATGGCAAACCTACAACAACTGGCCAAAAAGAAAAGAAAATAATATACCAAAAGGGAACCCCACTGTCGGCAAAAAAAAAAGGAGAAAAAGAGGAGATGGCCGAAAGGGGGCTAAACGAAGAACAAAGGTTGAGAGGAGACGGCCGAAAAGAGAGCATAATGGCAAGAGATCAGAAACAACACCATTCAAAATGCAGTGGGATTGACAATAAATTGAAAAATGGAAGCATCATATTTTTTCAAAATTTTCAATTTTAAACTCTTTGAGCAATTTATGTATTGTTAATAATCAATTGAATTTAAATTTTGTTATTTTTTTAATTGTCCCCTTTGCCATAATGCAAATTGAAATGATTTATACAATTTTAGTCTAGAAACATATTACTGTTGAAAAATCAAATGCAATGAGCTCTAATAAGAAGTTTTCCTGCTTCATTCAAGAGTAATATGCTTGACCCAACATCAAAGCTGAAGGTTATTATTTATAATATTCATCCACTCAAGTGTATTTTGTACAATTGAGTCCATTACTTGTATTTTTGTAGAATTAAAAAATTCAAAAATTATATTTTCCTCATCATTCAAAATGTAGTGGGATTAACAATAAATTGAAAAATTAAAACAATGTATTTTTTCAAAATTTTGAATTTTAAACTCTTATAAGGATTTATGCATTGTTAATAATTAGTTAAATTTAAATTTTATAATTGTTTTAATTGCCTCCTTTGCCATAATGCAAGTTAAAATGATTTGTATAATTTGAGTCTACAAACATATTACTTAAGAAAAAGCAAATGCAAAGGACTATAATAAAAAGTTTCCCTACTCCCCTCAAGAGCAATATGCTTAACCTAACATTAAACCTGAGGATTGCTATTTATAATATCCATCCACTAAAATGTATTTTATACAATTGAGTCCATTACTTGTATTTTTGTTCAATTAACAAATTCAAATATTATGTTTTTCTCATCATTCAAAATGTAGTGAAATTAACAATAAATTGAAAAATCAAAACATTGTATTTATATAATGCAAGTTGAAAAGATTTATATAATTTTAGCCTAGAAACATATTATTTATGATAAATCAAATGCAATGGGCTCTAATAAAAAGTTTCCCAACTTCCCTCAAGAGTAAGATGCTTGACCCAACATTAAAACTTAGGATTGCTATTTATAATATTCATCCATTAAAGTGTATTTTGTACAATTGAGTCCATTATTTACATTTTTGTTCAATTAAAAAATTCAAATATTATGTTTTTCTCACCATTAAAATTGTTGTGGAATTAACAATAAAATGAAAAATCAAAGTATTGTATTTTTTCAACTTTTTGAATTTTAAAAACTTGTAGGGATTTATGTATTGTCAATAATTAGTTGAATTTAATTTTTTTAATTTTTTTAATTGCCTCCTTTGCCACAATAGAAGTTGAAATGATTTATATAATTCGAGTCGACAAACATATTCCTTAAGAAAAAGCAAATGCAATGGATCCTAATAAGAAATTTCTCCACTCCCCTCAAGAGTAATATGCTTGACTCAACATTAAAGTTTAGGATTATTATTTATAATATTCATCCTGTAAAGTGTATTTTATATAGTTGAGTCTATTACTTGTATTTTTGTTCACTTAGAAAAATTCAAATATTATATTTCTCTCACCATTCAAAATGTAGTGGGATTAACAATAAATTGAAAAATCAAAACATTATATTTTTTCAAATTTTTGGAATTGAAAAACAATTAAGGATTTAGGGATTGTTAATAATTAGTTCAATTTAAATTTTGTAATTTTTTTAATTGCCTCCTTTGCCACAATGCAAGTTGAAATGATTTCTATAATTTGTGTCAACAAATATATTAATTAAGAAAAAGCAAATGCAATGTACTTTAATAAGAAATTTCCCCACTCCCCTCAAGAGCAATATGCTTAACCCAACATTAAAGTTTAGTATTGCTATTTATAATATTCATCCACTAAAGTGTATTTTATATAATTGAGTCCATTACTTGTATTTTTGTTCAATTAGCAAAATTCAAATATTATATTTTTCTCACCATTCAAAATGTAGTGGGATTAACAAGAAAAAGCAAATGCAATGTACTTTAATAAGAAATTTCCCCACTCCCCTCAAGAGCAATATGCTTGACACAACATTAAAGTTTAGGATTGCTATTTATAATATTCATCCACTAAAGTGTATTTTATATAATTGAGTCCATTACTTGTATTTTTGTTCAATTAGCAAAATTTAAATATTATATTTTTCTCACCATTCAAAATGTAATGGGATTAACAATAAATTGAAAAATCAAAACATTATACTTTTTCAACTTTTTGGAATTTGAAAACAAATAGGGATTTATGCATTATCAATAATTAGTTCAATTTAAATTTTTTAATTATTTTAATTACCTCATTTGCGACAACAAAAGTTGAAATGATTTATATAATTCGTGTCGACAAATATATTACTTAAGAAAAAGCAAATGCAATGGACTCTAATAAGAAGTTTCCCCACTCCCTTAAAGAGGAATGTGCTTGACCCAACATTAAAGCGTAGGATTGCTATTTATAATATTCATCCACTAAAGTATATTTTATACAATAGAGTGCATTACTTGTATTTTTGTTTAATTAAGAAATTCAAATATTATGTTTTTCCAACTATTCAAAATGCGGTAGGATTGACAATAAATTGAAAAATTAAAACATTGTATTTTTTCAAAATTTTTCAATTTTAAACTCTTTGAAGGATTTATACATTGTTAATAATCAGTTAAATTTAAATTTTTTCATTTTTTTAATTGTCCCCTTTGCCATGATGCAAGTTGAAATGATTTATACAATTTTAGTCTAGAAACATATTACTTATGAAAAATCAAATACAATGTAAGTTGAAATGATTTATATAATTTGAGTCTACAAACCTATTACTTAACAAAAAGCAAATGCAATGGACTCTAATAAAAAGTTTCCCCACTCCCCTCAAGAGCAACATGCTTGACCCAACATTAAACCTTGGGATTGCTATTTATAATATTCATCCACTAAATTATATTTTATACAATTGAATCTATTACTTCTATTTTTGTTCAACTAACTTATTTTAATATTATTTTTTCTCACCACGCAAAAAGCAGTGGTATTAATAATAAATTGAAAAATCAAAACATATTACTTATGAAAAAGCAAATACAATGAATTCTAATAAGAAGTTTGCCAACTCCCCTCAAGAGCAATATGCTTGACCCAACAATAAAGCTTAGGATTGCTATTTATAATATTCATCCACTAAAGTGTATTTTATACAATTGAGTCCATTACTTGTATTTTTCTTCAATTAACAAATTCAAATATTATGTTTTTCTCACCATTCAAAATGTAGTGGGATTAACAATAAATTGAAAAATTAAAACATTGTATTTTTCCAACTTTTTGAATTTTAAACTCTTAGAGGGATTTATGCATTGTTAATAATTAGTTAAATTTAACTTTTATAATTGTTTTAATTGCCTCCTTTGCCACAATGCAAGTTGAAATGATTTATATAATTCGAGTCTACAAACCTATTACTTAAGAAAAAGCAAATGTAATGGACTCTAATAAAAAGTTTCCCCACTCCCTTCAAGAGCAACATGCTTGACCCAACATTCAACCTTAGGATTGTTATTTATAATATTTATCTACTAAATTGTATTTTATACCATCGAGTCCATTACTTGTATTTATGTTCAATTAGCAAAATTCAAATATTTTAATTTTCTCACCATACAAAATATAGTGGGATAAACAAAAAATTGAAAAATCAAAATATTGTATTTTTTCAACTTTTTGAATTTTCAAAACTTATAGGGATTTATGCATTGTCAATAGTTATTTCAATTTAAATTTGGTAATTTTTTTAATTGCCTCATTTTCCACAATGCAAGTTGAAATGATTTATATAATTTGACTCAACAAACAAATTACTTAAAGAAAAGCAAATGCAATGGACTTTAATATGAAGTTTCCCCACTCTCCACAAGGGTAATATGCTTAACCCAACATTAAAGCTTCGGATTGCTATTTATAATATTCATCCACTAAAGTGTATTTTATACAATTAAGTCCATTACATGTATTTTTGTTCAATTAACAAATTCAAATATTATGTTTTTCTTACCATTCAAAATGTAATGGGATTAAGAATAAATTGAAAAATCAAAACATTATATTTTTTCAACTTTTGAATTTCAAACTCTTATAAGGATTTATGCATTGTTAATAATTAGTTACATTTAAATTTTGTAATTGTTTTAATTGCCTCCTTTGCCACAATGCAAATTGAAATGATTTATATAATTTGAGTCTACAAACCTATTACTTAAGAAAAAGCAAATGCAATGGACTCTAATAAGATGTTTCCCCACTCCCCTCAAGAGCAACATGCTTGACCCAACATTAAACCTTAGGATTGCTATTTATAATATCCATCTACTAAATTTTATTTTATACAATTGAATCCATTACTTCTATTTTTGTTCAACTAACTTATTTTAATATTATTTTTTTCTCACCATGCAAAAAGCAGTGACATTAATAATAAATTGAAAAATCAAAACATATTACTTATGAAAAAGCAAATACAATGGACTCTAATAAGAAGTTTGCCCACTCCCTTCAACAGCAATATGCTTGACCCAACAATAAAGCTTAGGATTGCTATTTATAATATTCATCCACTAAAGTGTATTTTATACAATTGAGTCCATTACTTGTATTTTTGTTCAATTAGCAAAATTCAAATATTATGTTTTTCTCACCATTCAAAATGTAGTGGGATTAACAATAAATTCAAAAAATCAAAACATTATATTTTCTCTGCTTTTTGGAATTTAAAAACAAATAGGGATTTATGCATTGTCAATAATTAATTCCATTTAAATTTTGTAATTTTTTTTGACTCCTTTGCCACAATGCAAGTTGAAAAGATTTATATAATTTGAGTCGACAAACATATTTCTTATGAAAAATCAAATGCAATGGACTCTAATAAGAAGTTTCCCCACTCTCCTCAAGAGTAATATGCTTGACCCAACATTAAACCTTAGGATTGCTATTTATAATATTCATCCACTAAAATGTATTTTATACATTTATAATGTTCAATTAGCAAAATTCAAATATTATGTTTTTCCCACCATTAAAAAATGTAGTGGGATTAAGAATAAATTGAAAAATCAGAAGATTGTATTTTATCAACTTTTTGAATTTTAAAGACTTATAGGGATTTATGCATTGTCAATAATTAGTTGAATTTAAATTTTGTAGTTTTTTTAATTGCCTTGTTTGCCACAATGTAAGTTGAAATGATTTGTATAATTCAAGTCTACAAACATATTACTTAAGAAGAAGCAAATGCAATGGACAATAATAAGAAGTTTCCCGACTTCCCTCAAGAGCAATATGCTTGACCCAACATTAAACCTTTGGATTGGTATATATAATATTCATCCACTAAAATGTATTTTATATAATTGAGTCCATTAGTTGTATTTTTGTTCAATTAACAAATTTAAATATTATGTTTTTCCTACCATTCAAAATGCAGTGGGATTAACAATACATTGAAAAATCAAAAGATTGTTTTTTTTCAAGTTTTTGAATTTTAAACTCTTTGAGGGATTTATGCACTATAAATAATTAGTCGAATTTAAATTTTATTATTTTTTTAATTGTCTCCTTTGCCATAATGCAAGTTGAAAAGATTTATATAATTTTAGTCTAGAAACATATCATTTATGATAAATTAAATGCAATGGGCTCTAATAAGAGGTTTCCCCACTTCCCTCAAGAGCAATATGCTTGACCCAACATTAAAGCTTAGGATTGCTATTTATAGTATTCATCCACTAAAGTGTATTTTGTACAATTAAGCCCATTACTTCTATTTTTGTTCAATTAAAAAAATTCAAATATTATGTCTTCCTCACTATTCAAAATATAGTGGGATTAACAATAAATTGAAAAATCAAAACATTATATTTTTTCAACTTTTTGGAATTTAAAAACAAATAGGGATTTATAAATTGTGAATAATTCGTTTAATTTAATTTTTGTAATTTTTTTTCCTTTGCCACAACACAAGTTGAAATGATTTCTATAATTTGTGTCTACAAACCTATTACTTAAGAAAAGGCAAATGCAATGGACTCTAATAAGCAGTTTCCCCACTTGCCTCAAGAGCAACATGCTTGACCCAACATTAAACCATAGGATTGCTATTTATAATATTCATCCACTAAAGTGTATTTCGTACAATTGTGTCCATTACTTGTATTTTTGTTCAATTAACAAATTCAAGCATTATGTTTTTCGGACCATTCAAAATGTAGTGGGATGTACAATAAATTGAAAAATCAAAACATTGTATTTTTTCAACTTTTTGAATTTTAAAGACTTATAGGGATTTATGCATTCTTAATAATTACTTAAATTTAAATTTTGTAACTTTTTTAATTTCCTCCTTTGCCACAATGCGAGTTGAAATGATTTATATAATTTGAGTCTACAAACATGTTCCTTAAGAAAAAGCAAATGCAATGGACCCTAGTAAGAAGTTTCCCCACTCCTCTCAAGAGTAATATGTTTGACTCAACATTAAAGCTTAGGATTAGTATTTATAATAGTCATCCAGTAAAGTGTATTTTATACAGTTGAGTTCATTACTTGTATTTTTGTTCAACTAGCAAAATTTAAATATTATGTTTTTCTCTCCATTCAAAATGTAGTGGGATTAACAATAAATTGAAAAATGAAAACATTATTGTTTTTAGCTTTTTGGAATTTAGACACAAATTGAGATTTATGTATTGTTAATAATTAGTTTAATTTAAATTTTGTAATTTGTTTAATTGCCTCATTTGCCACAATGCAAGTTGAAATGATTTCTATAATTCGTGTTGACAAATATATTACTTAAGAAAAAGCAAATGCAATGGACTCTAATAAGAAGTTTCCCAACTCCCCTCAAGAGGAATATGCTTGACCCAACATTAAAACTTAGGATTGCTATTTATCATATTCATCCACTAAAGTGTATTTTGTACAATTGAGTCTAGTACTTGTATTTTTGTTCAATTAGCAAAATTCAATTATTATGTTTTTCTCACCATTCAAAATGTAGTGGGATTAACAATAAATTGAAACATCAAAACATTATATTTTTTTAGCTTTTTGGAATTTAAACACAAATAGGGATTTATGTATTGTCAATAATTTGTTCAATTTAAATTTTGTAATTTTTTTAATTGCCTCCTTTGCCACAACGCAAGTTGAAGTGATTTCTATAATTCGTGTCGACAAATATATTACTTAAGAAAAAGCAAATGCAGTGGACTTTAATAAGAAGTTTCCCCACTCCCTTCAAGACGATTATGCTTGACCCAAAATTAAAACTT
Source organism: Bruguiera gymnorhiza (assembly GCA_020883675.1). Classification (NCBI taxonomy): domain Eukaryota; kingdom Viridiplantae; phylum Streptophyta; class Magnoliopsida; order Malpighiales; family Rhizophoraceae; genus Bruguiera; species Bruguiera gymnorhiza. The sequence goes on along the minus strand of JAIRCJ010000288.1, from coordinate 89,059 downwards.
AGGATTGCTATTTATAATATTAATACATTAAAGTGTATTTTATACAATTGAGTCTATTATTTGTATTTTTGTACAATTAGCAAAATTCAAATATTATGTTTTTGTCACTATTCAAAATGTAGTGGGATTAATAATAAATTGACAAATCAAAATATTATATTTTTTCAACTTTTTGGAATTTAAAAACAAATAGGGATTTATACATTGTCAACAATTAGTTGAATTTAAATTTTGTAATTTTTTAATTGCCTCCTTTGCCACAATGCAAGTTGAAATGATTTGTATAATTCGAGTCTACAAACATATTACTTAAGAAAAAGTAAATGCAATGGACAATAATAAGAAGTTTCCCGACTCCCTTTAAGAGCAATATGCTTGATCCAACATTAAACCTTAGGATTGCTATTTATAATAGTCATCCACTAAAATATATTTTATATAATTGAGTCCTTTAGTTGTATTTATGTTCAATTAACAAATTTAAATATTATGTCTTTTCCACAGTTCAAAATGCAGTGGGATTAACAATACATTGAAAAATCAAAAGATTGTTTTTTTCAATTTATTCTTTTTTTTTTTTCAGTTTTTTGAATTTTAAACCCTTTGAGGGATTTATGCACTCTCAATAATTAGTCGAATTTAAATTTTTCTTAATTTTTTAATTATTTCCTTTGTCATAATGCAAGTTGAAAAGATTTATATAATTTTAGTCTAGAAACATATTATTTATGATAAATCAAATGGAATGGGCTCTAATAAAAGGTTTCCCTACTTCTCTCAAGAGCAATATACTTGACCCAACATTAAAACTTAGGATTGCAATTTATAGTATTTATCCACTAAAGTGTATTTTGTATAATTAAGCCCATTACTTTTATTTTTGTTTAATTAGAAAAATTCAAATATTATGTTTTTCTCACCATTCAAAATGTAGTAGGATTAACAATAAATTGAAAAATCAAAACATTATATTTTTTCAACTTTTTGGATTTTAAAAACAAATAGGGATTTATGCACTGTCAATAATTAGTTCAATTTAAATTTTGTAATTTGTTTAATTGCCTCCTTTGCCACAATGCAAGTTGAAATGATTTCTATAATTCGTGTCAACAAATATATTACTTACGAAAAAGCAAATGCAATGGACTCTAATAAGAAGTTTCCCAACTCCCCTCAAGTGGAATATGCTTGACCTAACATTAAAGCTTAGGATTGCTATTTATCATATTCATTCACTAAAGTGTATTTTATACAATTGAGTTCAGTACTTGTATAGCAAAATTCAATTATTATGTTTTTCTCACCATTCAAAATGTAGTGGGATTAACAATAAATTGAAAAATCAAAACATTATATTTTTTTAGCTTTTTGGAATTTAGACACAAATAGGGATTTATGCATTGTCAATAATTAGTTCAATTTAAATTTTGTAATTTTTTTAATTGCCTCTTTTGCCACAACGCAAGTTGAAATGATTTCTATAATTTATGTCGACAAATATATTACTTAAGAAAAAGCAAATGTAGTGGACTCTAATAAGAAGTTTCCCCACTCCCCTCAAGAGGATTATGGTTGACCCAAAATTAAAACTTAGGATTGCTATTTATAATATTAATACATTAAAGTGAATTTTTTACAATTGAGTCTATTATTTGTATTTTTGTTCAATTAGCAAAATTCAAATATTATGTTTTTCTCACCATTCAAAATGTAGTGGGATTAAGAATAATTTGAAAAATCAAAACATTATAATTTTTCAACTTTTGAATTTCAAACTCTTATAGGGATTTATGCATTGTTAATAATTAGTTACATTTAAATTTTGTAATTGTTTTAATTGCCTCCTTTGCCACAATGCAAATTGAAATGATTTATATAATTTGAGTCTACAAACATATTACTTAAGAAAAAACAAATGCAATGGACTATAATAAGAGGTTTCCCCACTCCCCTCAAGAGCAATATGCTTCATAGAACACTAAACCTTAGGATTGCTATTTATAATATTCATCCACTAAAATGTATTTTATACAATTGAGTCCATTACTTGTATTTTTGTTCAATTAACAAATTCAAACATTATGTTTTTTTCACTATTCAAAATACAGTGAAATGAAAAATAAATTGAAAAATCAAAGCATTGAATTTTTTCAACTTTTGAACTTTAAACACTTTAAGGGATTTCTGCATTGTTAATAATTAGTTGAATTTAAATTTTGTCATCTTTTTAATTGTCTCCTTTGCCACAAGGCAAGTTGTAATGACTTATAGAATTTTACCCTACAAATATATTACTTATGAAAAATCAAATGCAATGGACTCTAATAAGAAGTTTCCCCACTCCTATCAAGAGCAATATGCTTGACCCAACATTAAAGCTTAGGATTGCCATTTATAATATTCATCCACTAAAGTGTATTTTGTACAATTAAGCCCATTACATCTATTTTTGTTGAATTAAAAAAATTCAAATATTATGTTTTTCCCGCAATTAAAAAATATAGTGGGATAAAGAATAAATTCAAAATTCAGAAGATTGTATTTTATCAACTTTTTGAATTTTAAAGAATTATAGGGATTTATGTATTGTCAATAATTAGTTGAATTTTAAATTTTGTAATTTTTTTAATTGCCTTGTTTACCATAAAGAAAGTTGAAATGATTTGTATAATTCGAGTCTATAAGTATATTACTTAAGAAAAAGCAAACGCAATGGACTCTAATAAAAGTTTTCCCACTCCCCTCAAAAGCAATATGCTTCACAGAACACTAAACCTTAGGATTGCTATTTATAATATTCATCCACTAAAATGTATTTTATACAATTGAGTCCATTACATGTATTTTTGTTCAATTTTGTAATTTTTTTAATTGACTCCTTTGCCACAATACAAGTTGAAATGATTTATATAATTCGAGTCGACAAACATATTACTTACAAAAAAGCAAGTGCAATGGACTCTAATAAGAAGTTTTTACACTCCCTTCAAGGGTAATATGCTTGAATTTTAAACACCTTGAGGGATTTATGCATTATTAATAATCAGTTGAATTTAAAATTTTGCCATTTTTTTAATTGTCTCTTTTGCCACAAGGCAAGTTGAAATGATTTATGGCATTTTATCCTACAATCATATTACTTAGGAAAAAGCAAATGCAATGAACTCTAATAAGAAGTTTCCCCACTCCCCTTAAGAGTAATATGCTTGACCCAACATTAAAGCTTAGGATTGTAATTTATAATATTCATTCACCAAAGTGTACTTTTATACAATTGAGTCCATTACATGTATTGTTGTTCAATTGACAAATTCAAATACTATGATTTTGTGACCATTTAAAATGCAGTGGGATTAACAATAAATTGAAAAATCAAAATATTGTATTTTTTCAACTTTTTTAATTTTAAACTCTTTGAGGGAATTATGCATTGTTAATAATCAGTTGAATTTAAATTTTGCCATTTTTTTCATTGCTTCCTTTGCCGCAAGGCAAGTTGAAATGATTTATAGAATTTTACCCTACAAACATAATGCTTAAGAAAGTTTCCCCACTCCCTTCAAGAGCAATATGCTTAACCCAACATTAAACCATAGGATTGCTATTTATAATATTCATCCATTAATGTGTATTTTGTACAATTGAGTCAATTACTTGTATTTTTGTCCAATTAACAAATTCAAATATTATATTTTTCTCACCATTCAAAATGCAATGAGATTAACAATAAATTAAAAGATCAAAATATTTTATTTTTTCAACTTTTTGAATTTTAAAAGCTTATAAGGATTTATGCATTGTCAATAATTAGTTGAATTTAAAGTTTGTAATTTTTTAAATTGCATCCTTTGCCATAATCCAAGTTGAAATTATTTATATAATTCAAGTAGACAAACATATTAATTAAGAAAAAGCAAATGCAATGGACGACAACAATAAATTTCCCCACTCTTCTCAAGAGGAATATGCTCTACCCAACATTAGAGCTTAGGATTGCTATTTATAATATTCATCCACTAAAGTGTATTTTATGCAATTGAGTCCATTACTTGTATTTTTGTTCAATTAACATATTCAAATATTATATTTTTCACATATTATATTTTTCTCACCAATTAAATCAAACGACATTAACAATAAATTTAAAAATCAAAATATTTCAATTTTGCAATTTTTAGAATTTTAAAATCTGCTAGGGATAAATGAATTGTCAATACTCTGTTGAATTTAAATTTTGCAATTTTCTGAATTGTCTCCTTTGCCTCAACGCAATTTGAAATGATTTATATAATCTTCAGGCAAATTACTTAAGAAAAAGCAAAAGCAATGGACTGTAATAAGAAGGTTCTGCACTCCCATCTAGGGATATATGCTTAACACAACATTGAAACTTGGGATTGCTATTTATAATATTCATCCACTAAAGTGTATTTTATGCAATTGAGTCCATTACTTGTATTTTTGTTCAATTAACATATTCAAATATTATATTTTTCACATATTATATTTTTCTCACCAATTAAATCAAACGACATTAACAATAAATTTAAAAATCAAAATATTTCAATTTTGCAATTTTTAGAATTTTAAAATCTGCTAGGGATAAATGAATTGTCAATACTCTGTTGAATTTAAATTTTGCAATTTTCTGAATTGTCTCCTTTGCCTCAACGCAATTTGAAATGATTTATATAATCTTCAGGCAAATTACTTAAGAAAAAGCAAAAGCAATGGACTGTAATAAGAAGGTTCTGCACTCCCATCTAGGGATATATGCTTAACACAACATTGAAACTTGGGATTGCTATTTATAATATTCATCCACTAAAGTCTATTTTATACAATTAAGACCATCACTTGAATTTTTGTTCAATTAACAAATTCAAAAATTTTGTTTTTTCAGCATTCAAAATGCATGGGGATTAACAATAAATTGAAAAAATCAAAACATTGTATTTTTTCAACTCTTTGAGTTTTCAACTTATAGGGATTTACGCATTATCAATAATTAGTTGAATTGAAATTATTTATATAATTCGAGTTGAAAAACATATTACTTATGAAAAAATCAAATGCAATAGATTTATGATAAAAGTTTCCCCACTCCCTTAAGAGTAATATGCTTGACCCAACATTAAAGCTTAGGATTGCTATTTATAATTTTCATCCACCAATGTGTATTTTGTACAATTGAGTCCATTACTTGTATTTTGTTTTCAATTAACAAATTCAAATATTATGTTTTTCTCACCATTCAAAATGAAGTGGGATTAACAATAAATTGAAAAATCAAAATATTGTATTTTTAACTTTTTGAATTTAAAAACTTATAGGGATTTATGCATTGTCAATAATTAGTTAAATTTAAATTTTGTAATTTTTTAAATTGCCTCCTTTGCCATAATGCAAGTTGAAATTTTTTATATAATTCGAGTCGACAAACATATTACTTAAGAAAAAAGCAAATGCAATGGACTCTAATAAGAAGTTTCCAACTCCCTCAAGAGTAATATGCGTGACCCGACATTAATGCTTCAAATTGCTATTTATAATATTCATCCACTAAAGTGTATTTTATACAATTGAGTCCATTACTTGTATTTTGTTTCAATAAGAAATTCAAATATTATGTTTTTCTCACCATTCAAAATGCAGTGGAATTAACAATAAATTGAAAAATCAAAACATTGTATTTTTTCAACTTTTTGAGTTTTCAAAACTTATAGGGATTTATGCATTGTCAATAATTAGTTGAATTGAAATTTTGTAATTTTTTAAACTGCCACCTTTGCCACAATCCAAGTTGAAATTATTTATATAAGTCAAGTTGACAAACATATTACTTACGAAAAAGCAAATGCAATGGACTCTAATAAGAAGTTTCCCCACTCCCCTCAAGAGCAATATGCTTGACCAACATTAAAGTTAGGATTGCTACTTATAATAATCATCCACTAATGTGTATTTTGTACAATTGAGTCCATTACTTGTATTTTTGTTCAATTACCAAATTCAAAGATTATGTTTTTCTCAGCATTCAAAAATGCAGTGGGATTAACAATAAATAGAAAAATCAAAAACATTAGTATTTTTTCAACTTTTTGAGTTTTCAAAACTTATAGGGATTTATGCATTGTCAATAATTCGTTGAATTGAAATTTTGTAATTTTTTAAACTGGCCACTTTTGCCACAATGCAAGTTGAAATTATTTATATAAGTCGAGTCGACAAACATATTACTTATGAAGAAGCAAATGCAATGGACTCCAATAAGAAGTTTCCGTACTCCCTCAAGAGTAATATGCTTGACCCGACATTAATGCTTTGGATTGTTATTTATCATATTCATCCATTAAAGTGTATTTTATACAATTGAGTCTATTACTTGTATTTTTGTTTCAATTAAGAAATTCAAATATTATATTTTTCTCACCATTCAAAATGCAGTGGGATTAAGAATAAATTGAAAAATCAAAACATTGTATTTTTTCAACTTTTTGAATTTCAAAAAACTTATAGGGATTTATGTATTGTCAATAATTAGTTGAATTCACATTTTGTAATTTTTTAAATTGCCTCCTTTGCCACAATGCAAGTTGAAATTATTTATATGATTTGAGTCGACAAACATATTACTTATGAAAAATCAAATGCAATGGACTTTCATAAGAAGTTTCCCCACTCCCCTCAAGAGCAATATGCTTGACCCAAGATTAAAGCTTAGGATTGCTATTTATAATATTCATCCACTAATGTGTATTTGTACAATTGAGTCCATTACTTGTATTTTGTTTCAATTAACAAATTCAAATATTATGTTTTTCTCACCATTCAAAATGAAGTGGGATTAACAATAAATTGAAAAAATCAAAATATTGTATTTTTTCAACTTTTTGAATTTTAAAAAACTTATGGGGATTTATGCATTGTCAATAATTAGTTGAATTGAAATTTTGTAATTTTTTGATTGCCTCCTTTGCCCTCCTTTGCCATATTGCAAGTTGAAATTATTTATATAATTCGAGTCAACAAACATATTACTTAAGAAAAAAGTAAATGCAATGGATTCTATTAAGAAGTTTCCCCACTCCCCTCAAGAGGAATATGCTTGACCCAACATTAAAACTTAGGATTGCTATTTATAATATTCATCAACTAAAATGTATTTTATACAATTGAGTCCATTACTTGTATTGTTGTTGAGTTTAACAAATTCAAATATTACGTTTTTATCAACATTCAAAATGCAGTGTGATTAACAATAAATTGAAAAATCAAAACATCGTATTTTTTCAACTTTTTGAATTTTATATTCTTTAAGGGAATTATGCATTGTTAATAATCAGTGGAATTTAAATTTTGTCATTTTTTTAATTGTTTTCTTTGCCTCAAGCCAGGTTGAAATGGTTTCTAAAATCTTAGCCCACAAACATATTACTTATGAAAAATCAAATGCAATGGACTCTAATAAGAAGTTTCGCCACTCCCTTCAAGAGCAATATGCTTGACCCAACATTAAAGCTTAGGATTGCTATTTATAATATTCATCCACTAATGTGTATTTTGTACAATTGAGTCCATTACTTGTATTTTTGTTCAATTACCAAATTCAAATATTATGTTTTTCTCACCATTCAAAATGCAGTGGGATTAACAATAAATTGAAAAATCAAAACATTGTATTTTTTCAACTTTTTGAGTTTTCAAAACTTATAGGGTTTTATGTTTTGTCAATAATTAGTTGAATTGAAATTTTGTAATTTTTTAAACTGCCACCTTTGCCACAATGCAAGTTGAAATTATTTATATAAGTCAAGTTGACAAACATATTACTTACGAAAAAGCAAATGCAATGGACTCTAATAAGAAGTTTCCCCACTCCCCTCAAGAGCAATATGCTTGACCCAACATTAAAGCTTAGGATTGCTATTTATAATTTTCATCCACAAATGTGTATTTTGTACAATTGAGTCCATTACTTGTATTTTTATTTCAATTAAGAAATTCAAATATTATGTTTTTCTCACCATTCAAAATGCAATGGGATTAACAATAAATTGAAAAATCAAAACATTGTATTTTTTCAACTTTCTGAATTTTAAAAACTTATAGGAATTTATGTATTGTCAATAATAATTTGAATTCAAATTCTATAATTTTTTAAATTGCCTCCTTTGCCACAATGCAAGTTGAAATTATTTATATAATTCGAGTTAACAAGCATATTACTTAAGAAAAAAGCAAATGAAATGGACTCTATTAAGAAGTTTCCCCACTCCCCTCAAGAGGAATATGCTTGACCCAACATTAAACCTTAGGATTGCTATTTATAATATTTATTTACTAAAGTTTATTTTTATACAATTGAGTACATTACTTGTCTTGTTGTTTAATTAACGAATGAAAATATTATGTTTTTATCACTATTCAAAATGCAGTGGGATTAATAATAAATTGAAAAATCAAAATATTATATTTTTTCATCTTTTTGAATTTTATACTCTTTGAGGGAATTATGGCATTGTTAATAATCAGTAGAATTTAAATTTTGTCATTTTTTCAATTGTCTCCTTTGCCACAAGGCAAGTTGTAATGGTTTCTAGAATTTTAGCCTACATACATATTACTTATGAAAAATCAAATGCAATGGACATTGATAAGAAGTTTCCCCACTCCCTCAAGAGCAATATGCTTGACCCACCATTAAAGCTTAGGATTGCTATTTATAATATTAATCTACAAATGTGTATTTTGTACAATTGAGTTCATTATTTGTATTTTTGTTCAATTAACAAATTCAAATATTATGTTTTTCTCACCATTCAAAATGTAGTGGGATTAACAATAAATTGAAAAATCAAAATTTTGTATTTTTTCAACTTTTTGAATTTTAAAAACTTATAGAGATTTATGCATTGTCAATAATTTGTTGAATTTCAATTTTGTAATTTTTTTAATTGCCTCCATTGCCACAATGCAAGTTGAAATAATTGATATAATTCGAGTCGACAAACATATTTCTCATGAAAAATCAAATGCAATGGACTCTGATAAGAAGTTTCCCCACTTCCCTCAAGAACAATATGCTTGACCCAACATTAAAGCTTAGGATTGTTATTTATAATATTCATCCACTAATGTGTATTTTGTACAATTGTGTCCATTACTTGTATTTTTGTTTCAATTAAGAAATTCAAATATTATGTTTTTCTCACCATTCAAAATGCAATGGGATTAACAATAAATTGAAAAATCAAAACATTAAATTTTTCAACTTTCTGAATTTTAAAATCTTATAGGGATTTACGTATTGTCAATAATTAGTTGAATTCAAATTTTGTAATTTTTTAAATTACCTCCTTTGCCACAATGCAAGTTGAAATTATTTATACAATTTGAGTTGACAAACATATTACTTGTGAAAAATCAAATGCAATGGACTTTGATAAGAATTTTCCCCACACCCCTCAAGAGTAATATGCTTGACCCGACATTAATGCTTCATATTGCTATTTGTAATATTCATCCAATAAAGTGTATTTTATACAATTGAGTCCATTACTTGAATTTTTGTTCAATTAAGAAATTCAAATATTATGTTTTTCTCACCATTCAAAATGCAGTGGGATTAACAATAAATTGAAAAATCAAAACATCGTATTTTTTCAAGTTTCTGAATTTTAAAAACTTATAGGGATTTATGCATTGTCAATATTTAGTTGAATTCAAATTTTGTAATTTTTTTAATTGCCTCCTTTGCCACAATGCAAGTTGGAATAATTGATATAATTCGAGTCGACAAACATATTACTTAAGAAAAAGCAAATGCAAGGGATTCTAATAAGAAGTTTCCCCGGTCCCTCCAAAAGTAATATGCTTGATCCAATATTAAAGTTTAAGATTGTTATTCATAATATTTATCTACTAAAGTGTATTTTATACAATTGAGTCCTTTACCTAGATTGTTGTTCAATTAACAAATTCAAATATTATGTTTTTATCACCATTCAAAATGCAGTGGGATTAACAATAAATTGAAAAATCAAAATATTGTATTTTTTCATCTTTTTGAATTTTAAATTCTTTGAGGGATTTATGCATTGTTAATAATTAGACGAATTTAATTTTTGCCATTTTTTTAATTGTTTCCTTTGCCACAAGGCAAGTTGAAATGATTTATAGAATTTTAGCCTACAAACATATTACTTATGGAAAAACAAATGCAATGGACTATAATAAGAAGTTTCCCTACTCCCCTCAAGAGCAATATGCTCGACTCAACATTAATGTTTAGGATTGCTATTTATAATATTCCTCCACTAAAATGTATTTTATACAATTGAGTCCATTACTAGTATTTTTGTTCAATTAACAAAATCAAATATTATGTTTTTCTCACCATACAAAATGCAGTGGGATTAACAATAAATTGAAACATCCAAACATTGTATTTTTTCATCTTTGTGAACTTTAAACTCTTTGAGGGATTTATGCATTGTTAATAATCAATTGAATTTAAATTTTGTCATTTTTTTAATTGTTTCCTTCGCCACAAGGACAGTTGAAATGATTTATAGAATTTTAGCTTGCAAACATATTACTTAAGAAAAAGCAAACGCAATGGACTCTTCTTAGAAGTTTCCCCTCTCCCCTCAAGTGTAATATGCTTGACCCAACATTAAAGCTTAGGATTGTAATTTATAATATTCATTCGCTAAAGGGTATTTTATACAATTGAGTCCATTATTTGTATTGTTGTTCAATTAACAAATTCAAATAAGATGTTTTTCTCAGCATTCAAAATGCAGTGGGATTAATAATAAATTTAAAAATAAAAAAATTGTATTTTTTCATCTTTTTGAATTTTAAAGTCTTTGAGGGAATTATGCATTGTTAATAATCAGTCGAATTTAAATTTCATGATTTTTTGAATTGTCTTCTTTGCCACAAGGCAAGTTGAAATGATTTATAGAATTTTAGTCTACAAATATATTACTTAAGAAAAAGTAAATGCAATGGACTTTAATAAGAAGGTTCCCCACTCCCCTTAAGAGTATTATGCTTGACCCAACCTTAAAGCTTAGGATTGTAATTTATAATATTCATCTGCTAAAATGTATTTTATACAATTGAGTCCATTACTTGTATTGTTGTTCAATTAACACATTCGAATAAGATGTTTTTCTAACCATTCAAAATGCAGTGGTATTAATAATAAATTGAAAAATCCAAACATTGTATATTTTCTTCTTTTTGAATCTTAAACTCTTTGAGGGATTTATCCATTGTTAATAATTAGTTGTATTTAAATTTTGTCCTCTTTTTAATTGTTTCCTTTGCCACAAGGCAAGTTGAAATGATTTATAGAATTTTAGCCTACAAACATATTACTTATGGAAAATCAAATGCAATGGACTCTAATAAGAAGTGTCCCCACTCCCCTCAAAAGTAATATGCTTGACCCAACATTAAAGATAAGGATTGTAATTTATAATATTCGTCTACTAAAGTGTATTTTATACAATTGAGTCCATTACTTGTATTGTTGTTCAATTAGAAAATTCAAATAAGATGTTTTTCTCACCATTCAAAATGCAATGGGATTAACAATAAATTGAAAAATCAAAACATTGTATTTTTCATCTTTTTGAATTTTAAACTCTTTGAGGGATTTATATATTGTTAATAATCAGTTGAATTTAAATTGCCATCTTTCTAATTGTTTCCTTTGCCACAAGGCAAGTTGAAATGATTATAGAATTTTAGCCTATAAACATATTACTTAAGAAAAAGCAAATGCAATGGACTCTAATAAGAAGCTTCTCCACTCCCCTCAAGAGTAATATGCTTGACCCAACATTAGAGCTTAGAATTGCTATTTATAATATTTTTCCGCTAAAGTGTATTTTATACAATTGAGTCCATTGCCTGTATTGTTGTTCAATTAACAAATTCAAATAAGATGTTTTTTGCACCATTGAAAATGCAGTGAGATTAACAATAAATTGAAAAATCAAAACATTGTATTTTTTCAACTTTTTGAATTTTGCACACTTTGAGGGATTTATGTATTATTAATAATCAGTTGAATTTAAATTTTGTCATTTTTTTAATTATTTGATTTGCCACAAGGCAAGTTGAAATGATTTATAGAATTTTAGCCCACAAACATATTACTTAATAAAAAGCAAATGCAATGGACTATAATAAGAAGTTTCCCTACTCCCCTCAAGAGCAATATGCTCGACTCAACATTAATGTTTAGGATTGCTATTTATAATATTCCTCCACTAAAATGTATTTTATACAATTGAGTCCATTACTAGTATTTTTGTTCAATTAACAAAATCAAATATTATGTTTTTCTCACCATACAAAATGCAGTGGGATTAACAATAAATTGAAACATCCAAACATTGTATTTTTTCATCTTTGTGAACTTTAAACTCTTTGAGGGATTTATGCATTGTTAATAATCAATTGAATTTAAATTTTGTCATTTTTTTAATTGTTTCCTTCGCCACAAGGACAGTTGAAATGATTTATAGAATTTTAGCTTGCAAACATATTACTTAAGAAAAAGCAAACGCAATGGACTCTTCTTAGAAGTTTCCCCTCTCCCCTCAAGTGTAATATGCTTGACCCAACATTAAAGCTTAGGATTGTAATTTATAATATTCATTCGCTAAAGGGTATTTTATACAATTGAGTCCATTATTTGTATTGTTGTTCAATTAACAAATTCAAATAAGATGTTTTTCTCAGCATTCAAAATGCAGTGGGATTAATAATAAATTTAAAAATAAAAAAATTGTATTTTTTTCATCTTTTTGAATTTTAAAGTCTTTGAGGGAATTATGCATTGTTAATAATCAGTCGAATTTAAATTTCATGATTTTTTGAATTGTCTTCTTTGCCACAAGGCAAGTTGAAATGATTTATAGAATTTTAGTCTACAAATATATTACTTAAGAAAAAGTAAATGCAATGGACTTTAATAAGAAGGTTCCCCACTCCCCTTAAGAGTATTATGCTTGACCCAACCTTAAAGCTTAGGATTGTAATTTATAATATTCATCTGCTAAAATGTATTTTATACAATTGAGTCCATTACTTGTATTGTTGTTCAATTAACACATTCGAATAAGATGTTTTTCTAACCATTCAAAATGCAGTGGTATTAATAATAAATTGAAAAATCCAAACATTGTATATTTTCTTCTTTTTGAATCTTAAACTCTTTGAGGGATTTATCCATTGTTAATAATTAGTTGTATTTAAATTTTGTCCTCTTTTTAATTGTTTCCTTTGCCACAAGGCAAGTTGAAATGATTTATAGAATTTTAGCCTACAAACATATTACTTATGGAAAATCAAATGCAATGGACTCTAATAAGAAGTGTCCCCACTCCCCTCAAAAGTAATATGCTTGACCCAACATTAAAGATAAGGATTGTAATTTATAATATTCGTCTACTAAAGTGTATTTTATACAATTGAGTCCATTACTTGTATTGTTGTTCAATTAGAAAATTCAAATAAGATGTTTTTCTCACCATTCAAAATGCAATGGGATTAACAATAAATTGAAAAATCAAAACATTGTATTTTTCATCTTTTTGAATTTTAAACTCTTTGAGGGATTTATATATTGTTAATAATCAGTTGAATTTAAATTGCCATCTTTCTAATTGTTTCCTTTGCCACAAGGCAAGTTGAAATGATTATAGAATTTTAGCCTATAAACATATTACTTAAGAAAAAGCAAATGCAATGGACTCTAATAAGAAGCTTCTCCACTCCCCTCAAGAGTAATATGCTTGACCCAACATTAGAGCTTAGAATTGCTATTTATAATATTTTTCCGCTAAAGTGTATTTTATACAATTGAGTCCATTGCCTGTATTGTTGTTCAATTAACAAATTCAAATAAGATGTTTTTTGCACCATTGAAAATGCAGTGAGATTAACAATAAATTGAAAAATCAAAACATTGTATTTTTTCAACTTTTTGAATTTTGCACACTTTGAGGGATTTATGTATTATTAATAATCAGTTGAATTTAAATTTTGTCATTTTTTTAATTATTTGATTTGCCACAAGGCAAGTTGAAATGATTTATAGAATTTTAGCCCACAAACATATTACTTAATAAAAAGCAAATGCAATGGACTCTAATAAGAAGTTTCCCTACTCCCCTCAAGAGTAATATGCTTAACCCAACATTAAAGCTTAGCATTGCTATTTATAATCTTCGTCCACTAAAGTGTATTTTGTACAATTGAGTCCATTACTTGTATTTTTGTTCAATTAACAAATTCAAATATTATGTTTTTCTCACCATTTAAAATGGAGTGGGATTAACAATAAATTGAAAAATCAAAACATCGTATTTTTTTAACTTTTTGAATTTTAAAAATTTAAAAGGATTTCTACTTTGTCAATAATTAGTTGAACTTAAATTTCGTAATTTTTTAAAAGCCTCCTTTGCCACAATGCAAGTTGAAATTATTTATATAATTTAAGTCGACAAACAAATTACTTAAGAAAAAGCAAAAGCAATGGACTCTAATAAGAAGTTTCCCTACTCCCCTCAAGAGTAATATGCTTGACACCACATTAAAGCTTAGGATTGCTATTTATAATATTGATCAACTAAAGTGTATTTTATACAATTGAGTCCGTTACTTGTATTATTGATCAATTAACAAATTCAAATAAGATGTTTTTCTCACCATTGAAAATGCAGTCGAATTAACAATAAATTGAAAAATCAAAACATTGTATTTCTTCAACTCTTTGTATTTTAAACTCTTTGAGGGAATTATGCATTGTTAATAATCAATCGAATTTAAATTTTCTCATTTTTTTAATTGTCTCCTTTGCCACAAGGCAAGTTGAAATGATTTATATAGCATTTTAGCCTACAAAGCTATTACTTAATAAAAAGCAAATGCAATGGACTGTAAGAAGAAGTTTCCCCACTCCCTTGAAGAGTAATATGCTTGACCCAACATTAAAACTTAGGACCGCTATTTATAATATTCATCCACTAAAGTATATTTTATACAATTGAGTCCATTGCTTGTATTTTTGTTCAACTAACAAATTCAGATATTATGTTTTTCTCACCATTCAAAATGCAGTGGGATTAACAGTAAATTGAAAAATCAAAACATTGTATTTTTTCAACTTTTTGAATTTCCAAAACTTATAAGGATTTATGCATTGTCAATAATTAGTTGAATTTAAATTTTTTAATTTTTTTAATTTCCTCCTTTGCCACAATGCAAGTTGAAATGATCTATAGAATTTGAGTCCACAAACATATTTTTTAAGAAAAAGCAAATGCAATGAACTATCTGAAATAGTTTCCCCACTCCCTTCAAGAGCAATATGCTTGACCCAACACTAAATCTTATGATTGCTATTTGTAACATTCATCCATTATATTGTATTTACACAATTGAATCCATTTCTTATATTTTTGTTTAATTAACAAATTCAAATATTATCTTTTTCCCCAAAATTCAAAATGCATTGGGATTAACAATAAATTGAAAAATCAAAACATTGTATTTTTTCAACTTTTTGAATTTTAAACTCTTTGAGGGATTTATGCATTGTGAATAATCAGTTGAATTTAAATTTTGTCATTTTTTTAATTGCCTCCATTGCCACAATGCAAGTTGAAATGATTTATATAATTCGAGTTGACAAACATATTACTTAAGAAAAATCAAATCCAATGGACTTTGATAACAAGTTTCCCCACTCCCCTCACGAGCAATATGCTGGACCTAACATTAAAGTTTAGGATTGTTATATATAATATTCATTTACTAAAGTGCATATTATACAATTGAGTCCATTACTTGTATTTTTGTTCAATTAACAAATTTAAATATTATGTTTTTCTCACCATTCAAAATGCTGTGGGATTAATAATAAATTGAAAAATCAAAACATTGTATTTTTTCAACTTTTTGAATTTTAAACTCTTTGAGGGATCTATGCATTGTGAATAATCAGTTGAATTTAAATTTTGTCATTTTTTTAATTGCCTCTTTTGCCACAATGCAAGTTGAAATGATTTATATAATTCGAGTCGACAAACATATTACTTAAGAAAAACAAATCCAATGGACTCTAATAACCAGTTTCCCCACTCCCCTCAAGAGCAATATGCTTGACCCAACTTTAAAGCTTAGGATTGCTATATATAATATTCATCCAGTAAAGTGTATATTATACAATTAAGTCCATTACTGGTATTTTTGTTCAATTAACAAATTCAAATATTATGTTTTTCTCACCATTCAAAATGCTGTGGGATTAATAATAAATTAAAAAATCAAAATATTGTATTTTTTCAACTTTTTGAATTTTAAACCCTTTGAGGGATTTATGCATTGTGAATAATCAGTTGAATTTAAATTTTGTCATTTTTTGAATTGCCTCCTTTGCCATAAGGCAAGTTGAAGTGATTCATAGAATTTTAGTTTAGAAACATATTACTTAGGAAAAATCAAATCTAATGCAGTCTAATAAGAAGTTCCCCACTTCCCTCAAGAGCAATATGCTTGACCCAACATTAAAGCTTAAGATTTCTATTTATAATATTCATCCACTAAAAGTGTATTTTATACAATTGAGTCCATTAGTTGTATTTTTGTTCAATTAACAAATTCAAATATTATATTTTTCTCACCATTCAAAATATAGTGGGATTAATAATAAATTGAAAAATCAAAACATTGTATCTTTTCAACTTTTTGAATTTTAAACCCTTTGAGGGATTTATGTATTGTGAATAATCAGTTGAATTTAAATTTTGGTCATTTTTGAATTGGCCTCCTTTGCCATAAGGCAAGTTGAAGTGATTCATAGAATTTTTGTCTAGAAACATATTGCTTAGGAAAACTCAAATCTAATGCGCTCTAATAAGAAGTTCCCCACTTCCCTCAAGAGCAATATGCTTGACCCAACATTAAAGTTTAGGATTTCTATTTATAATATTCATCCACTAAAGTGTATTTTATACAATTGAGTCCATTACTGGTATTTTTGTTCAATGAACAAATTCAAATATTATATTTTTCTCACCATTCAAAATGTAGTGAGATTAACAATAAATTGAAAAATCAAAACATTGTATGTTTTCAAATTTTTGAATTATAAACTCTTATAAGGATTTATGCATTATTAATAATTAGTTGAATTTAAATTTTGTCATTTTTTTAATTGTCTCCTTTGCCATAATGCAAGTTGAAATGATTTATAGAATTTTCATCTACAAAGATATTACTTATGAAAAATCAAATGCAATGGACTATAATAAGAAGTTTTCTTACTCCCCTCAAAAGTAATATACTTGACCCAACATTAAAGTTTAGGATTACTATTTGTAATATTCATCCATAAAAGTGTATTTTGTACAATTGAGTCCATTACTTGTATTTTTGTTCAAGTAACAAATTCAAATTTTATGTTTTCCTCACCATTGAAAATGCAGTGGAATTAACAATAAATTGAAAAATCAAACATTGTATTTTTTCAACATTGTATTTTTCAACTTTTTGAATTTTAAACTCTTATAAGGATTTATGCATTATTAATAATTAGTTAAATATAAATTTTGTAATTTTTTTAATTGCCTCCTTTGCCATAATGCAAGTTGAAATGATTTATATAATTTGAATCTACAACATATTACTTAAGAAAAAGCAAATGCAATGGACCCTAATAATAAGTTTCCCCACTCCGCTCAAGAGCAATATGCTTGACCGAACATTAAAGCTTAGGATTGCTATTTATAATATTCATCCATAAAAGTGTATTTTGTACAATTGAGTCCATTGCTTGTATTTTTGTTCAAGTAACAAGTTCAAATATTATGTTTTTCCCACCATTGAAAATGCAATGGGATTAACAATAAATTGAAAAATCAAAACATTATATTTTTTCAACTTTTTGAATTTTAAACTCTTATAGGGATTTATGCATTGTTAATAATTAGCTAAATATAAATTTTGTAATTTTTTTAATTGCCTCCTTTGCCATAATGCAAGTTGAAATGATTTATATAATTTGAGTCTACAAACATATTACTTAAGAAAAACCAAATGCAATGGATCCTAATAATAAGTTTCCCCACTCCGCTCAAGAGCAATATGCTTGACCCAAAATTAAAACTTAGGATTGTTCTTCATAATATTCATCCATAAAAGTGTATTTTGTACAATTGAGTCCATTACTTGTATTTTTGTTCAATTAACAAATTCAAATATCATGTTTTTCTCACCATTAAAAATGTAGTGGGATTAACAATAAATTGAAAAATCAAAACATTGTATTTTTTAAACTTTTTGAATTTTAAAAACTTGTAGGGATTTATGCATTGTCAATAATTTGTTAAATTTAAATTTTGTAATTTCTTTAATTGCCTCCTTTGCCACAATGCAAGTTAAAATGATTTATATAATTAGAGTCAACAAACATATTACTTAAGAAAAACAAATGCAATGGACTCTGATAAGTAGTTTCCCCACTCCTCTCAAGAGTAATATGCTTGACCCAACATTAAACCTTAACATTGCTATTTATAATATTGATCCAATAAAGTGTATTTTATACAATTGAGTCCATTACTTGTATTTTTGTTCAATTAACAAATTCAAATTTTATGTTTTTCTCATCATTCAAATTGTAGTGGGATTAACAATAAATTGAAAAATTAAAACATTGTATTTTTTCAACTTTTTGAATTTTAAAGACTTACAGGGATTTATGCATTGTCAATAATTAGTTAAATTTAAATTTTGTAATTTTTTTAATTTCCTTGTTTGCCACAATGCAAGTTTGAAATGATTTATATAATTCGAGTGTACAAACATATTACTTAAGAAAAAGCAAATGCAATGGACTCTAATAAGAAGTTTTCCCACTTCACTGAAGAGCAATATGTTTGACCTAATATTAAAGCTTAGGATTGCAATTGATAATATTCATCCACTAAATTGTATTTTATACAATTGAGTACATTACTTGTATTTTTCTTCAATTAACAAATTCAAATATTATGTTTTTCTCAGCATTCAAAAAGGAGTGGGATTAACAATAAATTGAAAAATCAAAACATTGTATTTTTTAAACTTTTTGAATTTTAAACTCTTATAGGGATTTATACATTGCCAATAATTAGTTGAATTTAAATTTTGTAATTTTTTTAATTGCCTCGTTTGCCACAATGCAAATTGAAATGATTTCTATAATTCGAGTCTACAAACATATTACTTAAGAAAAAGCAAATACAATGGACTCTAATAAGAAGTTTCCTCACTCCGCTCAAGAGCAATATGCTGGAGCCAACATTAAAGCTTAGGATTACTATTTATAATATTGATATACTAAAGTGTATTTTATATAATTGAGTCCATTTCATGTATTTTTGTTCGATTAACAAATTCAAATATTATATTTTTCTCACCATTCAAAAAAGCATTGGAATTAACAATAAATTGAAAAATCAAAACATTGTATTTTTTCCACTTTTTGACTTTCAAATTCTTTGAGGGATTTATACATTGTTAATAATCAGTTGAATTTAGATTTTATCATTTTTCAATTGTCTCCTTTGCCATAATGCAAGCTGAAAGGATTTATACAATTTTAGTCCAGAAACATATTATTTATGATAAATCAAATGCAATAGGCTCTCATAAGAAGTTTCTCCACTTCCCTCAAGAGCAATATACTTAAGAAAAAACAAATGCAATGGACTCCTGATAAGTAGTTTCCCCACTCCTCTCAAGAGTAATTATGCTTTGACCCAACATTAAACCTTAACATTGCTATTTATAATATTGATCCAATAAAGTGTATTTTATACAATTGAGTCCATGACTTTGTATTTTTTGTTAAATTAATAAATTCAAATATAATTTTTGTCACCATTCAACATGTAGTGGGATTAACATTAAATTGAAAAATTAAAACATTGTATTTTTTTCAACTTTTTAAATTTTAAAACTTATAGGGATTTGTACATTATTAATAATTAGTTGAATTTAAATTTTGTAATTTTCTTAATTGCCTCCTTGGCCATAATGCAAGTTGAAATGATTATATAATTCGTGTCTACAAACATATTACTTAAGAAAAAGCAAATGCAATGCACCCTAAGAAGAAGTTTCCCCACTCTCCTCAAGAGCAATATGCTTGACCAACACTAAAGCTTAGGATTGCAATTTCTAATATTCATCCACTCAAGTGTATTTTGTACAATTGAGTCCATTCTTGTATTTTTGTTCCATTAACAAATTCAAATATTATGTTTTTTCACCTTTCAAAATGTAATGGGATTAACAATAAATTGAAAAATCAAAACATTGTATTTTTTCAACTTTTGGAATTTAAACCCTTTGAGGGATTTATGCATTGTGAATAATCAATTGAATTTAAATTTTGTCATTTTTTTAATTGCCTCCTTTGTCATAATGCAAGTTGAAATGATTTATAGAATTTTAGTCACAAACATATTACTTATGAAAAATCAAATGCAATGGGGTTCAATAAGAAGTTTCTGCACTCCCTTAAGAGGAATATGCTTGACCCAACATTAAAGCTTAGGATTGCTATTTATAATATTCATCCACTAAAGTGTATTGTATAATTTGAGTCAATTACTTGTAGTTTTGTTCAATTAACAAATTCAAATATTATGTTTTTTCACCATTCAAAATTTGTGG
>JAIRCJ010000288.1:0-67642 GCA_020883675.1 Bruguiera gymnorhiza | reverse complement strand
GATGATACTATTTATAATATTCATCCACTAAAGTGTATTTTATACACTTAAGTCCATTACTTGTATTTTTGTTGAATTAAGAAATTCAAATATTATATTTTGTCATCATTCAAATGCAGTGAGATTAACATTAAATTGAAAAATTAAAACATTGTTTCTTTTCAACTTTTTGAATTTTAAACTCTTAAGGGATTTATGCATTGTTAGTAGTCAGTTGAATTTAAATTTTTTCATTTTTTTAATTGTCTCCTTTGCCAGGAGGCAACTTGAAATGATTTATAGAATTTTAACCTACAAACATATTACTTATGAAAAATCAAATGCAATGGACTCTAATAAGAAGTTTTCCCCCTCCCTCAAGAGCACAAAGCTTGACCCAACGTTAAAGCTTAGGATTGCTATTTATAATATTCATCCACAAAAGTGTATTTTATACACTTGAGCCCATTACTTGTATTTTTGTGAATTAAAAAATTCAAATATTATATTTTGTCACCATTCAAAATGCAGTGGGATTAACATTAAATTGAAAAATTAAAACATTGTATTTTTTTCAACCTTTTGAATTTGAAACTCTTTAAGGGATTTATGCATTGTTAATAGTCAATTGAATTTAAATTTTGTTATTTTTTTAATTGTCTCCTTTGCCACAAGGCAAGTTGAAATGATTTATAGAATTTTAGCCTACAACATATTACTTATGAAAAATCAAATGCAATGGACTCTAATAAGAAGTTTGCCCCCTCCCCTTAAGAGCAAAAGCTTGACCCAACATTAAAGCTTAGGATTGTTGTTGTTCCCACAACCTTGTATGAGTTGTAATTGTTGTCAACTAGGGTTAAATGTGCAAGAAAGTAAAGCCACATGGAAGGGCAAGAAAGTAAATTTGCCGCATAAGGGCAAAACGTAAATCTGCCATGTAAGCCCTATTAAGGTTTCATGGAAAAGAATATATAAAGGCCTTGGAAGATAAAAAAAAAGGGGGGGCCAACAAAATTGAATAAATAGCAACCCTACAACAACTGGCCAAAAAGAAGAGAAAATAATATATCAAAAAGGAACCCCGCCGTCGGCAAAAGAAAAAGGGAGAAAAAGAGGAGACGGCCAAAGGGGGGCTGAACGAAGAACAAAGGTCGAGAGGAGACAATCAAAAAGAGAGCAGAACGGCAAGAGATCAGAAACGACACCACCGAGAAAGCAAACCAGAAACGTCACCACCAGGAGAGCAAACCAGAACGTGCGACCTCCTGTAAGGAAACCAGAAACACGTCGTGCAAGCAAACTAGAAACGCACAACCAGCAAGAGGAGAAATAAGAAACAGACCATCCGGAAGAGAAGAAAGCAGACCTGGTATCCGTGAGACCACCCGCAAGAGAAGACAGCAGATCAGAAGCGTGAGGCAGGGCAAAAGACGTGAACCAGAAAAACCAGTAGCATGAGGCAGGCCAAGAGATGTGAAACGGCAGACCAGAAGCGTGGGTGTATGTCAGGAGACGGCATGAGACAAGAACATGCAACGGTGTGACAGACCAGAAGCATGAGGATAGGCCGTGAAACAGTAAGACCGTAAAATAGGAGACGGGTGAGACCGTGAGACGGTGAAAGCAGGAGCTGTGTGAGACAACCTAGAGAAGGAATTCGGCGAAGCATCGGAAAGAACTCAACGTATTTCCATATTTCTTCAAGAGAGGTTAGAGAGCATTGCGGTGAACTTCTAAGTGGTAGTGGAGTAGCCTTTCAATTCAACAGAGGCAAGACAAGCTAGAAGAAGGGTAGACACTGTAAGTGACACTCTTTGTATTGTACTTGCTTAGTAATTGCAATAGTGAAAGGACCAAAAGATTAAGACATCCATTGTAACTGGAATTCTCAAGTATAATAGATAGTCTTGGTAAGGGAGAGTCCCTACCACTATGGATGTTCGTCACGTTGACGGAACCACGTAAATCTTGTGTGTCTTTAATTTGCTTTAAGTTCTGTGTTTAGAATTAAGTTGTGAACGCAGCTAAAGTATTAGCCAACCCATAACCTAACGAAGACCTAAACAAGAACATCTAAATTGTCTATTAGGCAAGGTGTCTGAAAGATGACTTTGGGGACTATTGTGATTAGTAGGTAGCAATAGATCTACCTTAGTCAAATATGAAAAAGAGTTCACTTTTAAGAAGAGATTGAAGTTGTTCACTTACCTGCGAATTGTGAATTGTGGTGATACTGATTCACCCCCCCTGTCAGTATCACAAACTAGTAGATCCTAGGGTGAAGTTGTGAACTTCAATTGCTATTTAGAATATTCATCCACTAAAGTGTATTTTATATAATTGAGTCCATTAGTTGTATTTTTGTTCAATTAACAAATACAAATATTATGTTTTTCTTACCATTCAAAATGCAGTGGGATTAACAATAAATTGAAAAATTAAAATATCGTATTTTTTCAACTTTTTGAATTTTAAACACTTTGAGGGATTTATACATTATTAATAATTAGTTGAATTTAAATTTTGTCATTTTTTTCATTGCCCCCTTTGCCACAATGCAAGTTGAAATGATTTATAAAATTTTAGTCAGAAAAACATATTACTTATAAAAAAATCAAATGCAATGGGCTCTAATAAAAAGTTTCCCCACTTCCCTCAGGAGTAATATGCTTGACCCAACATTAAAGTCTACGATTGTTTTTTATAATATTCATCCACTAAAATATATTTTATACAATTGTGTCAATTACATGTATTTTTGTCCAGTTAACATGTTGTTCCCACAGCCTTGTATGGGTTGTAATTGTTGTCAACTAGGGTTAAGTGTGCAAGAGAGTAAAGTCACATGGAAGGACAGTAAAGTCACATGGAAGGGCAAGAAAGTAAATCTGCCATGTAAGCCCTATTAAGGTTTCATGGAAGAGAGTATATAAAGGCCTTGGAAGACAAAACTAGGGCAGGGGGCCAACACAATTGAAAAAAAAACAGCAACCCTACAACAACCGGCCAAAAGGGAAGAGAGAGCAGAACGGCAAGAGATCAGAAACGACACCACTGGGAGAGCAAACCAGAAATGTCACCACCGGGAGAGCAAACCAGAACGTGTGACCTCCTGCAAGCAAACCAGAAACACCTCCTGCAAGCAAACCAGAAACACATCCTGCAAGCAAACCAGAAACGCACAACCAGCAAGAGGAGAAATAAGAAACAGACCACCCGGAAGAGAAGACAGCAGACCTGGTATCCGTGAGACCACCCGGAAGAGAAGACAGCAGACCTGGTATCCGTGAGACCACCCGGAAGAGAAGACAGCAGACTAGAAGCGTGAGGCAGGCCGAGAGATGTGAACCAGAAAAACCAATAGCGTGAGGCAGGCTAAGAGACGTGAAACAGCAGACCAGAAGCGTGAGACCAGAACGTGCAACGGCGTGACTGATCAGAAGTGTGGGGCAGGCCGTGAGACGTGAAACGGCAGACCAGAAGCTTGAGTGCAAGCTGTGAAACCGTGAGATGGTGAAAGCAGGAGTTGTGTGAAACAACCTAGAGAAGGAATTCGGCGAAGCATCAGAAAGAACTCAACGTATTTCCAGATTTCTTCAAGAGAGGTTAGAGAGCGTTGCGGTGAATTTCTAAGCGGCAGTGGAGCAGCCGTTCAATTCAACAGAGGCAAGACAAGCTAGAAGAAGGGTAGACACAGTAAGTGACACTCTTTATATTGTACTTGCTTAGTAATTGCAATAGTGAAAGGAGCAGAATATTAAGACATCCATTGTAACTGGAATTCTCAAGTATAGTGGATAGTCTCGGTAAGGGAGAGTCCCTACCACCGTGGATGTACGTCACGTTGATGGAACCACGTAAATCTTGTGTGTCCTTAATTTGCTTTACGTTCTGTGTTTTGAATTGAGTTGTGAACGCAGCTAAAGTATCAGCCAACCCATAACCTAACGAAGACCTAAACAAGAACATCTAAATTGTCTATTAGGCAAGGTGTCTGAAAGGTGACTTTGGGGACTATTGTGATTAGTAGGTAGCAATAGATCTACCTTAGTTGAATCTAAGAAAGAGTTCGCTTTTAAGAAGAGATTGAAGTTGTTCACTTTCCTGCGAATTGCGAATTGTGGTGATACTGATTCACCCCCCTCTCAGTATCACAAACTAGTAGATCCTAGGGTGAAGTTGGGAACTTCATAACAAATTCAAATATTCTTAAGAAAAAGCAAATGTAATGGACTCTAATAGAAAGTTTCTGCACTCCCCTCAAGAGTAATATGCTTGACCCAACATTAAAGTTTAGGATTGCTATTTATAATATTCATCCACTAAAGTGTATTTTGTACATTTGAGACCATTACTTGTATTTTTGTTCAATTAAAAAATTCAAATATAATGTTTTTCTCACCATTCAAAATATAGTGGGATTAACAATAAATTAAAAAATCAAAACATTCTATTTTTTCAACTTTTTGGAATTTAAAAACAAATAGGGATTTATCAATTATCAATAATTAGTGCAATTTAAATTTCATAATTTTTCCAATTGCCTCCTTTGCGACAACGCAAGTTGAAATGATTTCTATAATTTGTGTCGACCAATATATTACTTAAGAAAAAGCAAATGCAATAAATCCTAATAAGAAGTTTCCCTACTCCACTCAAGAGTAATATGCTTGACTCAACATTAAAGCTTAGGATTGCTATTTATAATATTCGTTCACTAAAGTATATTTTGTACAATTGAGTCCATTACTTGCAGTTTTGTTCAATTAAAAAATTCAAATATTATGTTTTTCTCACCATTCAAAATGTAGTGGGATTAACAATAAATTGAAAAATGAAAACATTGTATTTGTTCAACTTTTTGAATTTTAAAAACTTGTAGGGATTTATGCATTGTCAAAAATTATTTGAATTTAAGTTTTGAAATATTTTTAATTGCCTCCTTTGCCACAATGCAAGTTGAAATGATTTCTATAACTCGTGTCGACAAATATATTACTTAAGAAAAAGCAAATGCAATAGACCTTAATAAGAAGTTTCCCCACTCCACTCAAGAGTAATATGATTGACTCAACATTAAAGCTTAGGATTGCTATTTATAATATTCATCCACTAAAGTGTATTTTCTACAATTAAGTCCATTACTTGTATTTTTGTTCAATTAACAAATTCAAATATTATATTTTTTTTCATTATTCAAAATGTTGTGGGATTAACAATAAATTGAAAACGAAAACATTGTATTTTTGCATCTTTTTAAATTTTAAACACTTTGAGGGATTTGTGCATTATTAATAATTAGTTGAATTTAAATTTTGTCATCTTTTTAACTGGTTCCTATGCCACAAGACAAGTTGAAATGATTTATAGAATTTTAGCTTACAAACATATTACTTATGAAAAATCAAATGCAATTGACTCTAATAAGAAGTTTCCCCACTCCCCTCAAAAGTAATATGCTTGACACAACATTAAACCTTAGGATTGCTATTTATAATATTTATCCACTAAAATGTATTTTATACAATTGAGTCCATTACTTGTATTTTTGTTCAATTAACAAATTCAAATATTATGTTTTTCTCACCATTTAAAATGCAGTGGGATTAACAATAAATTGAAAAATCAAAACATTGCATTTTTTTTCAACTTTCTGAATTATAAAAACTTATAGGGATTTATGCATTGTCAATAATTAGTTAAATTTAAATTTTGTAATTTTTTTCATCGCCTCCTTCGCCCCATTGCAAGTTGAAATTATTTATATAATTCAAGTCAACAAATATATTACTTATGAAAAATCAAATGCAATGAACTCTAATAAGAGTTTTCCACTCCCCTAAAGTGCAATATGCTTGACCCAACATTAAGGTTTTGGATTGTTATTTATAATATTCATCCACTAAAATCTATTTTGTACAACTGAGTCCATTACTTGTATTTTTGTTCAATAAACAAATTTAAATATTATGTTTTTCTCACCATTCAGAATGCAGTGGGATTAACAATAAATTGAAAAATCAAAACATTTTATTTTTTTTCAACTTTCTGAATTATAAAAACTTATAGGGATTTATGTATTGTCAATAATTAGTTAAATTTAAATTTTGTAATTTTTTTAATCGCCTTTGTTACCCCAATGCAAGTTGAAATTATTTATATAATTTAAGTCAACAAACATATTACTTATGAAAAATCAAATGCAATGGACTCTAATAAGAGGTTTCCCACTCCCCTAAAATGCAATATGCTTGACCTAACATTAAGGTTTTTGATTGCTATTTATAATATTCATCCACTAAAGTCTATTTTGTACAACTGAGTCCATTACTTGTATTTTTGTTCAATTAACAAATTTAAATATTATGTTTTTCTCACCATTCAGAATGTAGTGGGATTAACAATAAATTGAAAAAACAAAATGTAAGTTGAAATGATTTATATAATTTGAGTCCACAAACATATTCCTTAAGAAAAAACAAATGCAATGGACCTTAATACGAAGTTTCCCCACTCCCCTCAAGAGTAATATGCTTGACTCAACATTAAAGTTTAGGATTACTATTTATAATATTCATCCACTAAAGTGTATTTTATACACTTAAGTCCATTACTTGTATTTTTGTTCAATTAAAAAATTCAAATATTATGTTTTTCTCACCATTAAAAATGTTGTGGGATTAACAATAAATTGAAAAATTCAAATATTGTATTCTTTCAACTTTTTGAATTTTAAACTCTTTGAGGGATTTTTGTATTGTTAATAATCAGTTGACTTTAAATTTTGTTATTTTTTTAATTCTCTGCTTTGCCATAATGCAAGTTGAAATGATTTATACAATTTTAGTCAAAAAACATATTCCTTATGAAAAATCAAATGCAATGGGCTCTAATAAGAAGTTTTCCCACTTCCCTCAATAGTAATAAGCTTGACCGAACATTAAAACTTAGGATTACTATACATAATATTCATCCACTAAAGTGTATTTTGTACGATTGAGTCCATTACTTGTATTTTTGTTCAATTAACAAATTCAAATATTTTGCTTTTACCACCATTCAAAATGTAGTGAGATTAACAATAAATAGAAAAATCAAATCAGTTGAATTTAAAAACCTGTAGCGATTTATGCATTGTCAATAATTAGTTGAATTTAAATTTTGTAATTTTTTTAATTGCCTCCTTTGCCACAATGCAAGTTGAAAACATGTATATAATTTGAGTCGACAAACATATTTTTAAGAAAAGGAAAATGCAATGGAATCAAAATAAGAAGTTTCCCTACTCCTCTCAAGGGTAATATGCTAGACCCAACATTAAAGCTAAGGATTCCTATTTATGATATTCATCCACTAACGTGTATTTTATAAAATTGAGTCCATTACTTGTATTTTTGTTCAATTAAAAAATTTAAATATTATGTTTTTCTCACCATTAACAATAAATTGAAAAATTCAAACATTGTATTTTCAACTTTTTGAATTTGAAACTCTTTAAGGGATTTATGCATTGTTAATAATCAATTGAATTTAAATTTTGTTATTTTTTTAATTGTCCCCTTTGCCATAATGCAACTTGAAATGATTTATACAATTTTAGTCAAAAAACATATTACTTATGAAAAATCAAATGCAATATGCTTTAATAAAAAGTTTTCCCACTTCCCTCAAGAGTAATATGCTTGACCCAACATTAAAGCTTAGGATTGCTATTTATAATATTCATCCACTGAATTATATTTTGTACAATTAAGTCCATTACTTGTATTTTTGTTCAATTCACAAATTCAAATATTATACTTTTCTCACCATTCAAAATGCAGTGAGATTAACAATAAATAGAAAAATCAAATCATTGTATTTTTTCAGCATTTTCAATTTTAAAAACCTGTAGGGATTTATGTGTTGTCAATAATTAGTTGAATTTAAATTTTGTAATTTTTTTAATTTCCTCCTTTGCCACAATGCAAGTTGAAAAGATTTATGCAATTTGAGTCAACAAACATATTCTTAAGAAAAAGTAAATGCAATGGACTCTAAGAAGAAGTTTCCCCACTTCCCTTAAGAGTAATATTATAGACCCAACATTAAAGTTTAGGATTCCTATTTATAATATTTATCCACTAAATTGTATTTTATACAATTGAGTCCATTACTTGTATTTTTATTAAATTAAAAAAATTCAAATATTATGTTTTTCTCACTATTCAAAATACAGTGGGATTAACAAGAAATTGAAAAATTAAAACATTGTATTTTTTCAACTTTTTGAATTTTAAACACTTTGAGGGATTTATTCATTGTTAATAATCAGTTGAATTTAAATTTTGTTATTTTTTTCACTGTCCCCTTCGCCATAATGCAAGTTGAAATGATTTATACAATTTTAGTCAAAAAAACATATTAATTATAAAAAATCAAATGCAATGGGCTCTAATAAGAAGTTTCCTTACTTCCCTCAAGAGCAATATGCTTGACCTAACATTAAAGCTTAGGATTTCTATTTATAATATTCATCCAATAAAGTGTATTTTGTACAATTGAGACCATTACTTGTATTTTTGTTCAATTAAAAAATTCAAATATTATGTTTTTCTCACCATTCAAAATGTAGTGGGATTAACAATAAATTAAAAAAATCAAAACATTATATTTTTTCAACCTTTTGGAATTTAAAAACAAATAAGGATTTATGGATTGCCAAGAATTAGTGCAATTTAAATTTCGTAATTTTTCTACTTGCCTCCTTTGCCACAATACAAGTTGAAAAGATTTATATAATTCAAGTCAACAAACATATTCTTAAGAAAAAGCAAATGCAATGCACTCTAATAGAAAGTTTCCCCACTCCCCTTAAGAGTAATATGCTAAACCCAACATTAAAGCTTAGGATTCCTATTTTTAATATTCATCCACTAAAGTGTATTTTATAAAACTGAGTCCATTACTTGTATTTATGTTCAATTAAAAAATTCAAATATTATGTTTTTCTCACCATTCAAAATGCAGTGGGATTAACAATACATTGAAAAATCAAAACATTGTATTTTTTTCAACTTATTGAATTTTAAACACTTTGAGGGATTTATTCATTGTTAATAATCAGTTGAATTTAAATTTTGTTATTTTTTTCAATGTCCCCTTTGCCATAATGCAAGTTAAAATGATTTATACAATTTTAGTCAAAAAAACATATTAATTATAAAAAATCAAATGCAATGGGCTTTAATGAGAAGTTTTTCCATTTCTCTCAAGAGCAATATGCTTGACCCAACATTAAAGCTTAGGATTGCTATTTATAACATTCATCCAATAAAGTGTATTTTGTATAATTGAGACCATTACTTGTATTTTTGTTCAATTAAAAAATTCAAATATTATGTTTTTCTCACCATTCAAAATGTAGTGGGATTAACAATAAATTAAAAAAATCAAAACATTATATTTTTTCAACCTTTTGGAATTTAAAAACAAATAAGGATTTATGGATTGCTAAGAATTAATGCAATTTAAATTTCGTAATTTTTCTAATTGCCTCCTTTGCCACAACGCAAGTTGAAATGATTTCTATAATTCGAGTTGACAAATATATTACTTAAGAATAAGCAAATGCAATGTACTCTAATAAGAAGTTTCCCCACTCCCTTCAAGAGTAATATGATTGACTCAACATTAAAGTTTAGGATTGCTATTTATAATATTCATCCACTAAAGTGTATTTTTGTACAATTGAGTCCATTTACTTGTAGTTTTTGTTCAATTAAAAATTCAAATATTATGTTTTTCTCACCATTAAAAATGTAGTTGGATTAACAATAAATTGAAAAATCAAAATATTGTATTTTTTCAACTTTTTGAATTTTAAAACTTGTAAGGATTTATGTATTGTCAATAATTAGTTGAATTACATTTTGTAATTTTTTAATTGCTTCCTTCGCCACAATGCAAGTTGAAATGATTTATATAATTTGAATTCTATAAACATATTCCTTAAGAAAAAGNAAATATTATGTTTTTCTCACCATTCAAAAATGCAGTGGATTAACAAGAAATTGAAAAATTAGAACATTGTATTTTTTCAACTTTTTGAATTTTAAACACTTTGAGGGATTTATTCATTGTTAATAATGCAGTTGAATTTAAATTTTTGTTATTTTTTCAACTGTCCCTTTGCCGGTAATGCATGTTGAAATGATTTATACAATTTTAGTCAAAAAAACATTATTAATTATAAAAATCAAATGCAATGGGCTCTAATAAAAGTTTCCTTACTTCCCTCAAGAGCAATTTGCTTGACCTAACATTAAAGCTTAAGATTGCTATTTATAATATTCATCCAATAATCAGTGTATTTTGTACAATTGAGACCATTACTTGTATTTTGTTCAATTAAAAATTCAAATATTATGTTTCTCTCACCATTCAAAATGTAGTGGAATTAACAATAAATTAAAAATCAAAACATTATATTTTTTCAACCTTTTGGAATTTAAAAACAAATAAGGATTTATGGATTGCCAGAAATTAGTGCAATTTAAATTTCGTAATTTTTCTAATTGCCTCCTTTGCCATAATGCAAGTTGAAATGATTTCTATAATTCGAGTTGACAAATATATTACTTAAGAAAAAGCAAATGCATGTACTCTAATAAGAAGTTTTCCCACTCCCCTCAAGGGTAATATGCTTGACTCAACATTAAAGCTTAGGATTGCTATTTATAATATTCATCCACTAAAGTGTATTTTGTATAATTAAGTCCATTACTTGTAGTTTTGTCAATTAAAAAATTCAAATATTATGTTTTTCTCAACATTAAAAATGTAGTTGGATTAACAATAAATTGAAAAATCAAAATATTATATTTTTTCAACTTTTTGAATTTTAAAAACTTGTAAGGATTTATGTATTGTCAATAATTAGTTGAATTTACATTTTGTAATTTTTTTAATTGCTTACTTGCCACAATGCAAGTTGAAATGATTTATATAATTCGAGTCTATAAACATATTCCTTAAGAAAAAGAAAATGCAATGGATCCTAATAAGAAGTTTCCCCACTCTCCTCTAGAGTAATATGCTTGACTCAACATTAAAGCTTAGGATTGATATTTATAATATTCATCCACTAAAGTGTATTTTGTACAATTAAGTCCATTACTTGTATTTTGTTCAATTAAAAAATTCAAATATTATGTTTTTCGTACCATTAAAAGTGTAGTTGGAGTAACAATAAATTGAAAAATCAAAACATTGTACTTTTTCAACTTTTTGAATTGTAAAAACTTGTAGGGATTTATGCATTGTCAAAAATTATTTGAATTTAAGTTTTGTAATTTTTTTAATCGCCTCCTTTGCCGCAATGCAAGTTGAAATTATTTATATAATTCAAGTCAACAAACATATTACTTACGAAAAATCAAATGCAATGGATTCTAGTAAGAGATTTCCCACTCCCCTAAAGTGCAATATGCTTGACCCAACAATAAGGCTTTGGATTGCTATTTATAATATTCATCTACTAAAGTTTATTTTGTACAACTGAGTTCATTACTTGTATTTTTGTTCAATTAACAAATTCAAATATTATGTTTTTCTCAACATTCAAAATGTAGTGGGATAAACAATAAATTGAAAAATCAAAATATTGTATTTTTTCAACTTTTTGAATTTTAAAAACTTGTGGGGATTTATGCATTGACAATAATTAATTAAATTTAAATTTTGTAATTTTCTTAATCGCCTCCTTTGCCACAATGCAAGTGGAAATTATTAATATAATTCGAGTCGACAAACATATTACTTAAGAAAAAGTGAATGCAATGGACTCCAATAAGAAGTTTCCCCACTCCCCTCAAGTGCAATATGGTTGACCCAACATTAAAACATAGGATTGCTATTTATAATATTCATCCACTAAGGTGTATTTTATACAATTGAGTCCATTACTTGTATTTTTGTTCAACTAACAAATGTAGATATTATGTTTTTCTCACCATTCAAAATGCAGTGGGATTAACAGTAAATTAAAAAAAATCAAAACATTGTATTTTCTCAACTTTTTGAATTTTCAAAACTTATAGGGATCTATGCATTGTAAATAATTATTTGAATTTAAATTTTGTAAATTTTTTAATTGCCTCCTTTGCCACAATGCAAGTTGAAATGATTTATATAATTCAAGTCAACAAACATATTACTTAAGAAAAAGCAAATGCAATGGACTTTAATAAGAAGTTTCCCCACTCCCCACAAGAGGAATATGCTTGACCCAACATTAAAGCTTAGGATTGTTATTTATAATATTCATTCACTAAAATGTATTTTATACAATTCAGTCTATTATTTGAATTTTGTTCAATTAACAAATTCAAACATTATGTTTTTCTCACCATTCGAAATTGAGTGGGATTAACAATAAATTGAAAAATCAAAACATTGTATTTTTTCAACTCTTTGAATTTTAAACCTTTTGAGGGATTTATGCATTGAAAATAATCAATTAAATTTAAATTTTGCCATTTTTTTAATTTTCTCCTTTTCCATAATCCAAGTTGAAATGATTTATAGAATTTTTGAGTAGAAACATATTACTTATGAAAAATCAAATGCAATGAACTATAATGAGAAGTTTCACCACTCCCCTCAAGAGGAATATGCTGGACCCAACATTAAAGCTTAGGATTGCTATTTATAATATTCATCTACTAAAGTGTATTTTATACAATTGAGTCAATTACTTGTATTTTGTTCAATTAACAAATTCAAACATTATATTTTTCTCAGCATTCAAAATGTAGTGAAATTAACAATAAATTGAAATGATTTCTATAATTCGTGTCAATAAACATATTACTTAAGAAAAAGCATATGCAATGAACTCTAACAAGAAGTTTTCGCACTCCCCTCAAGAGGAATATGCTTGAACCATCATTAAAGCTTAGGATTGCTATTTATAATATTCATCCATAAAGTGTATTTTATACAATTGAGTCCATTACTTGTATTTTTGTTAAATTTACAAATTCAAATATTATGTTTTTCTCAGCATTCAAAATGCAATGCAATTAACAATAAATTGAAATGATTTCTATAATTTGTGCCAATAAACATATTACTTAAGAAAAAGCAAGCACATGCAACGAACTCTAATAAGAAGTTTCCGCACTCCCTACAAGAGGAATATGCTTGACCCAACATTAAAGCTTAGGATTGTTATTTATAATATTCATCCATTATAGCATATTTTGCACAATTGAGTCTATTACTTGTGTTTTTGTTCAATCAACAAATTCAAATCTTATATTTTTCTCACCATTCAACATGTAGTGGGATTAACAATAAATTGAAAACTCAAAACATTGTTTTTTTTTTTTTGACTTTTTGAATTTTAAACTCATATAGAGATTTATGCATTGTTAATAATTAGTTAAATTTAAATTTTGTAATTTTTTTAATTGCCTTGTTTGCCATAATGCAAGTTGAAATGATTTGTATACTTCGATTCTACAAACATATTACTTAAGAAAAAGCAAATGCAATGGACTTTAATAAGAAGTTTCTGCACTCCCCTCAAGAGCAATATGCTTGACCCAACATTAAAGATTAGGATTGCTATTTATAATATTCATCCACTAAAGTGTATTTTATACAATTTAGTCTATTACTTGAATTTTTGTTCAATTAACAAATTCAAACATTATGTTTTTCTCACCATTCGAAAGTGAGTGGGATTAACAATAAATTGAAAAATCAAAACATTGTATTTTTTCAACTCTTTGAATTTTAAACCTTTTGAGGGATTTATGCATTGCAAATAATCAATTAAATTTAAATTTCGCCATTTTTTTAATTTTCTCCTTTTCCATAATCCAAGTTGAAATGATTTATAGAATTTTAGTGTAGAAACATATTACTCATGAAAAATCAAATGCAATGGACTATAATGAGAAGTTTCACCACTCCCCTCAAGAGGAATATGCTAGACCCAACATCAAAGCTTAGGATTGCTATTTATAATATTCATCCACTAAAGTGTATTTTATACAATTGAGTCCATTACTTGTATTTTTGTTCAATTAACAAATTCAAACATTATGTTTGTCTCACCATTCAAAATGCAGTGAAATTAACAATAAATTGAAATGATTTCTATAATTCTTGTCAACAAACATATTACTTAAGAAAAAGCAAGCAAATGCAATGAACTCTAATAAGAAGTTTCCATACTCCCCACAAGAGGAATATGCTTGACCCAACATTAAAGCTTAGGATTTCTATTTATAATATTCATCCATTATAGTGTGTTTTGCATAATTGAGTCCATTACTTGTATTTTTGTTCAATCAACAAATTCAAATCTTGTATTTTTCTCACCATTCAAAATGTAGTGGGATTAACAATAAATTGAAAACTCAAAACATTGTTTTTTTTTTTTGACTTTTTGAATTTTAAACTCTTATAGGGATTTATGCATGGTTAAAATTAGTTAAATTTTAATTTTGTAATTTTTTTAATTTCCTTGTTTGCCACTATAGAAGTTGAAATGATTTGTATAATTCGATTCTACAAACATATTACTTAAGAAAAAGCAAATGCAATGGACTCTAATAAGAAGTTTCCCACTCCTCTCAAGAGTAATATGCTTAACCCAACATTAAAGATTAGGATTGCTATTTATAATATTCATCCACTAAAGTGTATTTTATACAATTCAATCTATTACCTATATTTTTGTTCAATTAACAAATTCAAACATTATGTTTTTATGGCCATTCAAAATTGAGTGGGATTAACAATAAATTGAAAACTCAAAACATTGTCTTTTTTCGACTTTTTGAATTTTAAACTCATATAGGGATTTATGCATTGTTAATAATTAGGTAAATTTAAATTTTTTAAATTGCCTTGTTTGCCACAATGCAAGTTGAAATGATTTGTATATTTTGATTCTACAAACATATTACTTAGGAAAAAGCAAATGCAGTGGACTCTAATAAAAAGTTTCCCCACTCACCTCAAGAGTAATATACTTAACCCAACTTTAAAGATTAGACTTACTATTTATAATATTCATCCACTAAAGTGTATTTTATACAATTCAGTCTATTACTTGTATTTTTATTCAATTAACAAATTCAAACATTATGTTTTTCTCACCATTGAAAATTGAGTGGGATTAACAATAAATTGAAAAATCAAAACGTTGTATTTTTTCAACTTTTTGAATTTTAAATTTTTTGAGGGATTTATGCATTGCAAACAATTAGTTGAATTTAAATTTTGCCATTTTTAAAATTTTCTCCTTTGCCATAATGCAAGTTGAAATGATTTATAGAATTTTAGTGTAGAAACATATTACTTATGAAAAATCAAATGCAATGAGCTTTAATAGGAAGTTTCCCCACTTCCCTCAAGAGTAATATGCTTGACCCAACTTTAAAGCTTGGGATTGCTATTTATAATATTCATCCACTAAAGTGTATTTTGTACAATTGAAATGATTTCTATAATTTGTGTTGACAAACATATTACTTAAGAAAAAGCGAATGCAATAAACTCTAATAAGAAGTTTCCGCACTCCCCTCAAGAGGAATATGCTTGACCTAACATTAAATCATAGGATTGCTATTTATAATATTCATCCATTATAGCGTATTTTGCACAATTGAGTCCATTACTTGTGTTTTTGTTCAATCAACAAATTCAAATCTTATATTTTTCTGACCATTCAAAATGCAGTGGGATTAACAATAAATTGAAAACTCAAAAAATTGTTTTTTCTCGACTTTTTGAATTTTAAACTCTTATAGGGATTTATGCATGGTTAATAATTAGTTAAATTTAAATTTTGTAATTTTTTTCATTGCCTTGTTCGCCACAATGCAAGTTGAAATGATTTGTATAATTCGATTCTACAAACATATTACGTAAGAAAAAGCAAATGCAATGTACTCTAATAAGAAGTTTCCCCACTTCCCCCAAGAGTAAGATGCTTAACCCAACATTAAAGATTAGGATTGCTATTTATAATGTTCATCTACTAAAGTGTATTTTAAACAATTCAGTCTATTACTTGTATTTTTGTTCAATTAACAAATTCAAACATTATGTTTTTCTCACCATTCAAAATTGAGTGGGATTAAACAAAAATTGAAAACTCAAAACATTGTATTTTTTCAACTTTTTGAATTTTAAACTTTTTGAGGGATTTATGCTTTGTAAATATTCAGTTGAATTTAAATTTTGCCATTTTTTTAATTTTCTCCTTTCCCATAATGCAAGTTGAAATGATTTATAGAATTTTAGTGTAAAAACATATTACTTATGAAAAATCAAATGCAATGGATTATAATAAGAAGTTTCCCCACTATCTTTAAGAGGAATGTGCTTGACCTAACATTAAAGTTTAGAATTGCTATTTATAATATCCATCCACTAAAGTGTATTTTATACAATTGAGTCCATTACTTGTATTTTTATTCAATTAACAAATTCAAACATTATGTTTTTCTCACCATTCAAAATGCAGTGAAATTAACAAGAAATTGAAAAATCAAAACAATGTATTTTTTCAACTTTTTGAATTTTAAACTCTTTGAGGGATTTATGTATTGCAAATAATCAGTTCAATTTAAATTTTGTCATTTTTTTAATTGTCTCCTTTGCTATAAAACAAGTTGAAATGATTTATAGAATTTTAGTGTAGAAACATATTACTTATGAAAAATCAAATGCAATGGGCTCTAATAAGAAGCTTAGGATTGCTATTTATAATATTCATCTACTAAACTGTATTTTATACAATTCAATCTTTTACTTGTATTTTTGTTCCATTAACAAATTCAAACATTATTGTTGTTCCCACAGCCTTGTATGGGTTGTAATTGTTGTCAACTAGGGTTAAGTGTGCAAGAGAGTAAAGTCATATGGAAGGGCAGTAAAGTCACATGGAAGGGCAAGAAAGTAAATCTGCCGCGTAAGGGCAAGAACGTAAATCCGCCATGTAAGCCCTATTAGGGTTTTATGGAAGAGAGTATATAAAGGCCTTGGAAGACAAAACTAGGGCAGAGGGCCAACACAATTGAATAAACAGCAACCCTACAGCAACCGGCCAAAAGGAAGAGAGAGCAGAACGGCAAGAGATCAGAAACAACACCACCAGGAGAGCAAACCAGAAACGTCACCACCGGGAGAGCAAACCAGAACGTGCAACCTCCTGCAAGCAAACCAGAAACACATCCTGCAAGCAAACCGGAAACACATCCTGCAAGCAAACCAGAAACACATCCTGCAGGCAAACCAGAAACGCCTCCTGCAACCGAACCAGAAACGCCTCCTGCAAGCAAACCAGAAACACATCCTGCAGGCAAACCAGAAACGCCTCCTGCAACCGAACCAGAAACGCCTCCTGCAAGCAAACCAGAAACACATCCTGCAAGCAAACCAGAAACGCCTCCTGCAAGCAAACCAGAAACACATCCTGCAACCAAACCAGAAACGCACAACCAGCAAGAGGAGAAATAAGAAACAGACCACCCGGAAGAGAAGACAGCAGACCTGGTATCCGTGAGACCACCCGGAAGAGAAGACAGCAGACTAGAAGCATGAGGCAGGGCGAGAGACGTGAACCAGAAAAACCAGTAGTGTGAGGCAGGCCAAGAGACGTGAAACAGCAGACCAGGAGCGTGAGACCAGAACGTGCAACAGCGTGACTGATCAGAAGCGTGGGGCAGGCTGTGAGACGTGAAACGGCAGACCAGAAGCTTGAGTGCAAGCTGTGAAACCGTGAGACGGTGAAAGCAGGAGCTGTGTGAGACAACCTAGAGAAGGAATTTGGCGAAGCATCAGAAAGAACTCAACGTATTTCTAGATTTCTTCAAGAGAGGTTAGAGAGCGTTGCGGTGAACTTCTAAGCGGCAGTGGAGCAGCCTTTCAATTCAACAGAGGCAAGACAAGCTAGAAGAAGAGTAGACACAGTAAGTGACACTCTTTGTATTGTACTTGCTTAGTAATTGCAATAGTGAAAGGAGCAGAAGATTAAGACATCCATTGTAACTATAATTCTCAAGTATAGTGGATAGTCTCAGTAAGGGAGAGTCCCTACCACCGTGGATGTACGTCACGTTGACGGAACCACGTAAATCTCGTGTGTCCTTAATTTGCTTTACGTTCTGTGTTTTGAATTGAGTTGTGAACGCAGCTAAAGTATCAGCCAACCCATAACCTAACGAAGACCTAAACAAGAACATCCGAATTGTCTATTAGGCAAGGTGTCTGAAAGGTGACTTTGGGGACTATTGTGATTAGTAGGTAGCAATAGATCTACCTTAGTCGAATCTGAGAAAGAGTTCGCTTTTAAGAAGAGATTGAAGTTGTTCACTTTCCTGAGAATTGTGAATTGTGGTGATACTGATTCACCCTCCCTCTCAGTATCACAAACTAGTAGATCCTAGGGTGAAGTTGGGAACTTCAATTGGTATCAGAGCACAGGTTCACCAGGATAAAGCTTAACAGCTTGGTGTACTAGTTTGAAGAGCTCCAGAAGTTTTAACTTGTTTAGCATACTGAGAAATGGACGCCGGTACCAACACCAGCACTACTTACAGCAAGAAGGTTCCAATCTTCAACGGAACCAGCTACCATATGTGGAGAGCGAGAATGCAGGTGGTATTTGCAACCATGGGCATGAACGTGGTGAAATCTGTACAGGAGGGTTTTGAGCCTCCAGAAGAAGGTAAAGATCCAACCCCAGAGGAATTAAGACAGTTTGAGATAAATGGGAAGGCCTCAAATGTCATCATTTCAGCATTGACAGATGCTGAATATGCTAAAGTTATGGACTGCAAATCTGCCAAGGAGATATGGGACAGATTGCAGAAAGTCTATGAAGGTGATGGCAGAATGAAGGAGGCCAAGCTTCAAGTTTTCAAGGAGAGATATGAATCTCTCAGAATGCAGAAAAATGAGACAGTCCAAGAGTTCTTCACCAGGGTTATTGATGCTGTAAACGATCTTAGAAGTCATGGGAAGAACAAGAAGGACTCATCTATTGTGAAGAAAATTCTGAGAATTCTGCCTGAGAGGTTTGCCTCAAAGGTGGCAGCCATAGAGGAGAGTAGAGATCTCAATTCCATGTCTCTGCATGATCTCCAATGCAATCTCATTGCATATGAGATGAGAATAAAGTCAACTGAGAGCTCCTCAACGTCAAAGGTATCAAAGGAGGCAGCTTTCAAAGCTATGAAACACTTGAAGATAAAAGAAGAGGAAGAATCATCCAGCGAGAATGATGATGATGATGAGGAAGAAAGTGAAGGTGAAGTGTTGGCATACTTCACAAGGAAATTCAAAAGGGGGTCTAAGAAGGGAAAAGGACAGTTGTCCTTGAGATGTTATCGTTGTGGACAGACTGGACACTTTGCTTCTCAGTGCAAAGTGAAACTTGATGATGAAGATGAGGATGGTGATGATGAGCAGAATTCAAAATGGAGAAGACCATCATTCAAGTCAAGGAAGTCCAGCAAGAAGACTGCTAGCCCACAGAAGAAGAAGAAGAGAGGCTCATTCAAGAGTTATGTGAGCCAGACAAAAGAAGCCGATGAGGAGGAAGATGTAGACTCATCAGATGAGCATGCCTTTATGGCATCAACTCAAGGTGGTAGTTCAACCTCTGAAGAGGAAGAGGAGGTTGATGAAGAAGAACCAGATTTTGAAGCTGAGTTGGAAGCAGCTTCAAAGGAGATAATCAGAAGGGGCAGAACCATAAGAAGGTTAGAGGCCCACATAAAACAAGTTGAAGCAAAGTCTGAGGAAGTTGAAAGTCAAAAGGATGAAATAAGGGCTGAACATATTGACTTGAAGAGAAGATTTGAAGAACATATCAAAATATGTGAAGACCTTACTATGGAGCTTGGCTCAAGGACTTCAACAATTGAAGAAATGGAGATAGAGTTGCTGAGACTTCAGCAACAACTCAAAAGGAGTGAAGAGAACGTGCAGAAGCTTGAAATGATAGGAGAAACAAGTTCTGCAAGAGAAAAGAAGAATGAAGAGAAAGTGCAGCAATCTGAGGCTGCATTGCCTAAAGATAATAAGAATGTGCCACAGAAGTTGAAAGAGAAGGTTGTGACTCAGGAGAAGATAGCTGAGAATAAAGAGGATTTGAAGAAGCAACCTAGGGTGGCAAACAAAAATGAAGAAAAGAAGATCAGCCAGCAAAGGGCTATGGCTGAACAGAAGAAGGAGAAAAAGGTAGCTGAAATGAAAGCCACACAAGCAAAGAAGCCAGCCACGTTGCCTACACAGCAAGTAATGAACAAAAGAAAACAAGCTGTGATTAGACCCAAGAAGAGGCAGTTTCAAGGTCACTGTCTTTATTGTGGAGTTTGGGGTCATAAGGCAAGTAACTGCTGGTGGAGAAGGCCAGTATATGTCTCCAACTTGAGAAGATATGATGCTGCATACAGGGGAGACAATACAAAATTCAGAGGAGAACACCTGTCGTGAGTTCTTGCACATACTGTAAAAAGCAAGGACACACTGACAAGGATTGTTGGTGGAAGCCCAAACCAGTGGTTTCAAAGAACAAGTTTGCTATATTGGGAGACTTGGAACAGTGTGAAAGGTGTGGGCAGGATGACCATAATGCCAAGAGATGCATGACACTTCTCCCTGAGCAAGAGAAGGCACTCAATGGCATAGTGAAAACAAGCGGTGTAGTCAAAGCTGAGAAAAAGGAGAAAGCTATCTTCCAGCCAATTCAAAAGAAGGAATATAAAGCTAAAAGGGAGGTGGCTAATATAGCTGAAATTGCACTCAAAGCTGACTACAAGGATAAGCAGTGGATCCTTGACAGTGGATGCACTTCACACATGACGGGAGACAAGAGTAAATTGTCAAAGCTAAACAAGTCAAGAGAAGGTAGAGTCAAGTTTGGCAATGATGATTCACTCAACATCAGTGGTCAAGGGTCAGTAAATATTGGAAAAGGAAAGCTGAAAGATGTTCTGCATGTTGAAGGACTCAGATATAATCTAGCATCTGTCAGCCAACTATGCAATGAAGACCATAAAGTGATATTCACAAAAACAGGTTGTCAAGTAAAGAGTAAAGAAGGCAATACTGTTGCAGCTGGGAAAAGAACAGCTGGAAATTTATATGTAATTGATGAGGACAAGACAAACGGCTGTTTACTTACAAAAGAAGAAGAAAATCAACTCTGGCATCGGAGGCTGGGACACTTAACACAGAAGAACATGAGGAAGCTGACCACTACTCATGCAATCAGAGACATTCCAGACCTTAAGAGAGAGAGGGAGTATGTCTGCTCAGCATGCTCTAAAGGAAAACAGGTCAGAAAGCAGTATAAGACCAAAGAGGTCAGTTCTAAAGCAGTGCTTGACATTGTGCATACTGATTTGTGTGGGCCGATGAGAACAAAAGGGTTGAATGGTGAGAGGTACTTCATCTTGTTTGTTGATGATTATTCTAGAAGGACCTGCATCATGCACCTCACACAAAAGTCAGAAGTTTTGAAATGCTTCAAGAGATACAGAAGATTGGCTGAAAATGAGAGTGGAAAGAAGATCAAAGTATTGAGGTCAGATCAAGGCACTGAATTCACAAATGGAGCTTTTGAAGATTACCTTGAGAAGCATAGAATTCACCATCAGATGGCAGCGGCAAGAACTCCTCAACAGAACGGGGTGGTAGAGAGGAAAAATAGAGCTGTGGTTGAAATGGCAAGAACTCTACTGCTGGAATCCAAGCTTCACACAAGATTTTGGACAGAAGCAACATTTACAGCCGTGCACCTATTGAACAGAGTTTCACTAAGGCCCAATACTGATAAGACTCCATATGAGCTATGGAGTGGGAAGAAGACAACAGCCAAGTATCTTAGAATCTTTGGCAGCCCATGTTTTGTGAAGAATAAGGAGCAAAACTTGGGAAAATTCCATGCTAGGTCAGATGAAGGCATCTTTGTGGGATACTCAGCAAAGACAAAAGGTTACAGAGTTTTTCTGCATAAACTGGGAAAAGTGGTCACTTCCAGTGATGTGAGAATAGATGAAAACTGGAAAACAACGCATAATGGAGAAGCTGAGGATAGTGAAGAAGATGACTTCAAGATAGATGAAGAATCTGACCAACATGAGGAAGTGGGAAAAGAAGTAAGTTCAGACTCAGAGAAGAGTGAGTCTGAAGATGAAGAAGGAGATTCTCTTGCAACTAAGACTGTGCAAGAAAGAAAGACAAAGAAGACATGGACCAGTGCTCATCAAGAAAATCAGATCATAGGTGACCCATCAGCAGGAGTTACAACAAGAAGAAGAATTGTGGGAGCTACTACTTTACTCTCACAAGTTGAACCTAAATCTGTTGAAGAGGCTACACAAGATCTAACTAAATCTCTGTCCACAGAGCTGTTTGAAAAGCACAGAATGAGTCTGTCTGTGCGAATGCCTCCTCAAGCCTAAAAATCAGGTGAATCCTCCATCTCTACTTTGCGAGTTTTTCAGATTTGTAATTGGTTGGCAAAGGGGGAGAGAAGCAACAGTGCAGGGGGAGTTGTTAAGGAAGGGGGAGTGCATATTTAGGGGGAGTTGTAATCCATCTGCTTCTGGATTGTTACTCCAAGAAGATTATGAAAGACTGCTGCATAATGGCTTTTGTTATGAATGTTGCCAACAATTACAAAGGGGGAGATTGTTGTTCCCACAGCCTTGTATGGGTTGTAATTGTTGTCAACTAGGGTTAAGTGTGCAAGAGAGTAAAGTCATATGGAAGGGCAGTAAAGTCACATGGAAGGGCAAGAAAGTAAATCTGCCGCGTAAGGGCAAGAACGTAAATCCGCCATGTAAGCCCTATTAGGGTTTTATGGAAGAGAGTATATAAAGGCCTTGGAAGACAAAACTAGGGCAGAGGGCCAACACAATTGAATAAACAACAACCCTACAGCAACCGGCCAAAAGGAAGAGAGAGCAGAACGGCAAGAGATCAGAAACAACACCACCAGGAGAGCAAACCAGAAACGTCACCACCGGGAGAGCAAATCGGAAACACGTCCTGCAAGCAAACCAGAAACACATCCTGCAGGCAAACCAGAAACGCCTCCTGCAACCGAACCAGAAACGCCTCCTGCAAGCAAACCAGAAACACATCCTGCAAGCAAACCAGAAACGCCTCCTGCAAGCAAACCAGAAACACATCCTGCAACCAAACCAGAAACGCACAACCAGCAAGAGGAGAAATAAGAAACAGACCACCCGGAAGAGAAGACAGCAGACCTGGTATCCGTGAGACCACCCGGAAGAGAAGACAGCAGACTAGAAGCGTGAGGCAGGGCAAGAGACGTGAACCAGAAAAACCAGTAGTGTAAGGCAGGCCAAGAGACGTGAAACAGCAGACCAGGAGCGTGAGACCAGAACGTGCAACGGCGTGACTGATCAGAAGCGTGGGGCAGGCCGTGAGACGTGAAACGGCAGACCAGAAGCTTGAGTGCAAGCTGTGAAACCTTGAGACGGTGAAAGCAGGAGCTGTGTGAGACAACCTAGAGAAGGAATTTGGCGAAGCATCGGAAAGAACTCAACGTATTTCTAGATTTCTTCAAGAGAGGTTAGAGAGCGTTGCGGTGAACTTCTAAGCGGCAGTGGAGCAGCCTTTCAATTCAACAGAGGCAAGACAAGCTAGACGAAGGGTAGACACAGTAAGTGACACTCTTTGTATTGTACTTGCTTAGTAATTGCAATAGTGAAAGGAGCAGAAGATTAAGACATCCATTGTAACTGGAATTCTCAAGTATAGTGGATAGTCTCGGTAAGGGAGAGTCCCTACCACCGTGGATGTACGTCACGTTGACGGAACCACGTAAATCTCATGTGTCCTTAATTTGCTTTACGTTCTGTGTTTTGAATTGAGTTGTGAACGCAGCTAAAGTATCAGCCAACCCATAACCTAACGAAGACCTAAACAAGAACATCCGAATTGTCTATTAGGCAAGGTGTCTGAAAGGTGACTTTAGGGACTATTGTGATTAGTAGGTAGCAATAGATCTACCTTAGTCGAATCTGAGAAAGAGTTCGCTTTTAAGAAGAGATTGAAGTTGTTCACTTTCCTGCGAATTGTGAATTGTGGTGATACTGATTCACCCCCCCTCTCAGTATCACAAACTAGTAGATCCTAGGGTGAAGTTGGGAACTTCACACTTGAATTTAGATTTTGTAATATTCTTAATTGTCT
Organism: Bruguiera gymnorhiza; assembly: GCA_020883675.1. Taxonomy (NCBI): domain Eukaryota; kingdom Viridiplantae; phylum Streptophyta; class Magnoliopsida; order Malpighiales; family Rhizophoraceae; genus Bruguiera; species Bruguiera gymnorhiza. Next base: position 43,420 of record JAIRCJ010000288.1, on the reverse strand, counting down.
CCCTTGCTATAATGCGATAAGAAATAATTTATATAATTTTAGTCTACAAACATATTACTTGAGAAAAAGCAAATGGAATGGACTATAATAAAAAGTTTCCCCATAACCCTCAAGAGCAATATGCTTCACCTAACATTAAAGCTTTGGATTCCTATTTATAATATTCATCCACTAAAATGTATTTTATACAATTGAGTCCACTACTTGTATTTTTTTCAATTAACATATTCAAATATTATGTTTTTCTTACCATTCAAAATGTTAATAATCAATTGAATGCATTGTTAATAATCAATTGAATTTAAATTTTGTAATGTTTTTCATTGCCTCCTTTGCCACAATGCAAGTTGAAATGGTTTATAAAATTTGAATCAACAACCATATTTCTTAAGAAAAAACAAATGTAATAGACTATAATAAGAAGTTTCCCCACTCCCCTCAAGAGCAATATGCTTGACCCAACATTAAAGTTTGGGATTGCTATTTATAAATTTCAACCACAAAAATGTATTTTACACAATTGAGTCCACTACTTGTGGTTTTGTTCAATTAACATATTCAGATATTATGTTTTTCTCACCCTTCAAAATGCAATGGTATTAACAATAAATTGAAAAATCAAAACATTCCATTTTTTCAACTTTTAGAATTTTAAAGACTTATAGGGGTTAATTTATTGCTAATAATCAGTTGAATTTAGATTTTTTAATTTTATTAAGTGTCTCCTCAGTGACAATGTGATATGAAATGATTCATATAATTTTAGTGTACAAACATATTACCTAGGAAAAAGCTAATGTAATGGACTCTAATAAGAAGTTTCCCCACTCCCCTAAGAAGCAATATGCTTGACCTAATATTAAAGCTTGGGATTGCTATTTATAATATTCATCCGCTAGAAGTGTAGTTTATCCAATCGAGTTCATTACTTGTATTTTTGTTCAATTAACATATTCAAATATTATGTTTCTCTCACCATTCAAAATGCAGTGGCATTAAGAATAAATTGAAAAATCAAAACATTGCATTTTTGCAATTTTTGCAACTTTTAGAATTTTAAAGACTCATAGGGATTAATGTGTTGTTAATAATCAATTAAATTTAAATTTTGTAATTTTTTTAATTGCCTCCTTTGTCACAATGCAAATTTAAATGGTTTATGTAATTTGAATCTACAAACATATTACTTAAGAAGAAACAAATGCAATAAACTATAAGAAGATGTTTCCCCACTCCCCTCAAGAGCAATATGCTTGATCCAACATTAAAATTTAGGATTGCTAATTATAACATTCATCCACTAAAGTGTATTTTACACAGTTGAGTCCATTACTTGTATTTTTGTTCAATTAACATATTCAATTAGTATGTTTCTCTCACCATTCAAAAAGCAAAGGCATTAACAAATAATTGAAAAATCAAAATATTGCATGTTTCCAACTTTTAGAGTTTTAAAGACTTATAGGGATTAATGCATTGTTAATAAAAAGTTGAATTTAAATTTTGTAATTTTTTTCATTGCCTCCTTTGCCACAATGCATGTTGAAATGGTTTATGTAATTTGAATCTAACAAAATATTACTTATGAAAAAGCAAATGCAATAGACTATAAAAAGAAGTTTCTCCCTCCCCTCAAGAGCAATATGCTTGACCCAACATTAAAATTTAGGATCGCTAATTATAATATTCAACCACTAAAGTGTATTTTACACAATTAAGTCCATTACTTGTATTTTTATTCAACTAACATATTCAAGTATTATGTTTTTCTCACCATTCAAAATGCAATGGCATTAACAATAAATTAGAAAATCAAAACCTTTGAGTTTTTCAACTTTTAAAATTTTAAAGACTTATAAGGGTTAATTTATTGCTAATAATCAGTTGAATTTAGATTTTGTAATTTTATTAAGTGTCTCCTTTGCGATAATGCGTTATGAAATGATTTATATAACTTTAGCGTACAAACATATTACCCAATGAAAAGCTAATGCAATGGACTCTAACAAGATGTTTCCCTACTCCCCTCAGGAGCAATATGCTTGACCCAACATTAAAGTTTGGGATTGCTATTTATAATTTTCAACCACAAAAGTGTATTTTACACAATTGAGTCCACTACTTGTATTTTTGTTCAATTAGTATGTTTCTCTCACCATTCAAAATATAATGGCACTAACAATAAATTGAAAAATCAAAACATTCCATTTTTTCAACTTTTAGAATTATAAAGACTTATAGGGATTAATGCATTGATAATAATTAGTTGAATTTAAATTTTGTAATTTTTTTCATTGCCTCCTTTGCCATAATGCAAGTTGAAATGGTTTATATAATTTGAATCAACAAACATATTACTTAAGAAAAAGCAAATGCAATAGATTATAATAAGAAGTTTCCCCAATCCCCTTAAGAACAATATGCTTGACCCAACATTAAAGTTTGGGATTGCTATTTATAATTTTCAACCACAAAAGTGTATTTTACACAATTGAGTCCACTACTTGTATTTTTGTTCAATTAACATATTCAATTAGTATGTTTCTCTCACTATTCAAAATATAATGGCACTAACAATAAATTGAAAAATCAAAACATTCCATTTTTTCAACTTTAAGAATTATAAAGACTTATAGGGATTAATGCATTGATAATAATTAGTTGAATTTAAATTTTGTAATTTTTTTCATTGCCTCCTTTGCCACAATGCAAGTTGAAATGGTTTATATAATTTGAATCAACAAACATATTACTTAAGAAAAAGCAAATGCAATAGATTATAATAAGAAGTTTCCCCAATCATCTTAAGAACAATATGCTTGACCCAACATTAAAGTTTGGGATTGCTATTTATAATTTTCAACCACAAAAGTGTATTTTACACAATTGAGTCCACTACTTGTATTTTTGTTCAATTAACATATTCAATTAGTATGTTTCTCTCACCATTCAAAATGCAATGCCACTAACAATAAATTGAAAAATCAAAACATTCCATTTTTTCAACTTTTAGAATTATAAAAACTTATAGGGATTAATGTATTATTAATAATCAGTTGAATTTAAATTTTGTAATTTTTTTCATTGCCTCCTTTGCCACAATGCAAGTTGAAATGGTTTATATAATTTGAATCAACAAACATACTACTTAAGAAAAAGCAAATGCAATAGATTATAATAAGAAGTTTCCCCAGTCCCCTCAAGAGCAATATGCTTGACCCAACATTAAAGTTTGGGATTGCTATTTATAATTTTCAACCACAAAAGTGTATTTTACACAATTGAGTCCACTACTTGTATTTTTGTTCAATTAACATATTCAATTAGTATGTTTCTCTCACCATTCAAAATGCAATGACACTAACAATAAATTGAAAAATCAAAACATTTCATTTTTTCAACTTTTAGAATTATAAAGACATATAGGGATTAATGCATTGTTAATAATTAGTTGAATTTAGAGTTTGTAATTTTTTTCATTGCCTCCTTTGCCACGATGCAAGTTGAAATGGTTTATATAATTTGAATCAACAAACATATTACTTAAGAAAAAGCAAATGCAATAGACTATAAGAAGAAGTTTCCCTATTCCCCTCAAGAACAATGTGCTTGACCCAATATTAAAATTTGGGATTGCTAATTATAATATTCATCCACTAAAGTGTATTTTATACAATTGAGTCAATTACTTGTATTTTTGTTCAATTAAGATATTCAAATATTATGTTTTTCTCACCATTCGAAATACAGTGGCATGAATAATAAATTGAAAATTCAAAACATTGCATTTTTCAACATTTAAAATTTTAAAAACCTATAGGGATTTATGCATTGTTAATAATCAGTTGAATATAGATTTTGTAATTTTTTTATTTGCCTCCATTGCCACAATGCAGGTTGAAATGATTTATATAATTTTAGTTTACAAACATATTACTTAGGAAAAAGCAAATGCAATGGATTATAATAAGAAGCTTCCCCACTACCCTTAAGAGCAATATGCTTGACCCAACATTAAAGCTTAGCATTGTTATTTATAGTATTCATCCATTAAAATGTATTTTACAAAATTAAGTCCATTACTTGTATTTTTGTTAAATTAGCATATTAAATTATTATGTTTCTCTCACCATTCAAAATGCAATGGCACTAACAATAAATTGAAAAATCAAAACATTCCATTTTTTTCAACTTTTAGAATTATAAAGACTTATAAGGATTAATGCATTGTTAATAATTAGTTGAATTTGGATTTTGTAATTTTTTTCATTGCCTCCTTTGCCATAATGCAAGTTGAAATGGTTTATATAATTTGAATCAACAAACATATCTTAAGAAAAAGCAAATGCAATAGACTATAAAAAGAAGTTTCCCCATACTCCTCAAGAGTAATATGCTTGACACAACATTAAAGCTTAGCATTGCTATTTATAGTATTCATCCACTAAAGTTTCCGCCACTCCCCTTAAAAGCAATATGCTTGACCCAACATTAATGTTTGCAATTGCTATTTATAATTTTCAACCACAAAAGTGTATTTTACACAATTGAGTTTACTAGTATTTTTGTTCAATTAACACATTCAAATATTATGTTTTTCTCACCATTCAAAATACAGTGGCATTAACAATAAATTGAAAAATCAAAACATTGCATTTTTTCACCATTTAGAATTTTAAAAACCTATAGGGATTTATGCATCGTTAATAATTAGTTGAATTTAGATTTTGTATTTTTTTTTATTTGCCTCCATTGCCACAATGCAGGTTGAAATAATTTATATAATTTTAGTTTACAAACATATTACTTAAGAACAAGTAAATGCAATGAACTATAATAAGAAGCTTCCCCACTACCTTCAAATGCAATATGCTTGACCCAACATTAAAGCTTAGCATTGCTATTTATAGTATTCATCCATTAAAGTGTACTTTCTACAATTGAGTCCATTACTTGTATTTTTGTTCAATTAACATATTTAAATATTATGTTTTTCTCACCATTTAAAATGCAGTGGCATTAACAATATATTGAAAACTCAAAAATTACATTTTTTCAACTTTTGGAATTTTAAAGACTTACAGGGATTTACGCATTATTAATAATCAGTCCATCACTTATATTTTTCGTCAATTAACATATTTAAATATTATGTTTTTCCCACCATTCAAAATGCAGTGGCATTAACAATAAATTGAAAACTCAAAAATTGTATTTTTTCAACTTTTGGAATTTTAAAGAATTATAAGGATTTATGTATGGTTAATAATCAATTGAGTTTAAATTTTGTAATTTTTTTAATTGCCTCTATTGTCACAATGCAAGTTAAAACGATTCATATAGTTTGAGTTTACAAATATATTACTTAAGAAAAGGCAAATGCAGTGGAATATAATAAGAAGTTTCGCTACTCTCCTTAAGAGTAATATGCTTGACCCAACATTAAAGTTTAGGATTGCTATTTCTAATATTCATCCCTAAAAGTGTATTTTATACAATTAAGTCCATCACTTATATTTTTCTTCAATTAACATATTCAAATATTATGTTTTCCTCACAATTCAAAATGCAGTAACATTAACAATAAATTGAAAAATCAAAATATTGCATTTATTCAATTTGTAGAATTTTAAAGGCTTATAGTGATTTATGTATTGTTAATAAATAGTTGAATTTAAATTTTGTAATTTTTTTAATTGCCTCCATAGCCACAATATAGGTTGAAATGGTTTATATAATTTTAGTTTACAAACATATTACTTAAGAAAAAGCAAATGCAGTAGACTATATAATAAGAAGTTTTGCCACTTCCCTCAAGAGCAATATGCTTGACCCAGCATTACAGCTGAGGATTGTTTTTTCTAATTTTCATCCACTAAAGTGTATTTTATCCAATTGAGTCCATTACTTGTATTTTTGTTCAATTAACGTATTCAAATATTATATTTTTCTCACCATTCAAAATGCAATGACATTAACAATAAATTGAAAAAATTAAAACATTCCATTTTTTCAACTTTTAGAATTTTAAAGACTTGTAGGGGTTAATTTATTGTTAATAATCATTTGAATTTTGATTTTGTAATTTTATTAATTGTCTCCTCAAGAGCAATATGCCTCACTCAACATTAAGGCTTACCATTGCTATTTATAATATCCATCTCCTAAAGTGTATTTTATCCAATTAAGTCCATAACTTGTTTTTTTGTTCAATTAACATATTCAAATATTATGTTTTTCTTACCATTCAAAATGCAGTGGCATTAACAATAAATTGAAAAATCAAAACATTGTATTTTTTCTTCTTTTGGAATTTTAAAGACTTATAGAGATTTATGCATTATTAATAATCAGTTGAATTTAAATTTTGTAATTTTTGTAATTGCCTCCTTTGCTACAATGCAAGTTCAAATGATTAATATAATTTGAGTCTACAAATGTATTATTTAAAAAAAAAAGCAAATGCAATGGACTCGCCACTCCCTTCAAGAGCAATATACTTGACTCAACATTAAAGCTTAGGCTTGCTATTTATAATATTCATGCCCAAAAGTGTATTTTATATAATTGAGTCCATTACTTTTTTTTTTTCAGTTAACATATTCAAATATATGTTTGTCTCACCATTCAAAATGCAATGGCATTAACAATAAATTGAAAAATTAAAACATTGCATTTTTTTAATTTTTGGAATTTTAAAGACTATTTATGCATTGTTAATAATCAGTTGAATTTAAATTTTGTAATTTTCTTACTTGTCTCCTTTACGACAATGTGATATGAAATGATTTATATAATTTTAGTCTACAAACATATTACTTAAGAAAAAGCTAATAAAATAGACTCTAATAAGAAGTTTCCTCACTCCCCTCAAGATCAATATGCTTGACCCAACATTAAAGCTTAGCATTGCTATTTATAATATTCATCCACTAAAGTGTATTTTATACAATTGAGTCCATTATTTGTATCTTCTTTTTCAATTAACATATTCAAATATTATGTTTTTCTCACTATTCAAAATGCAATGGCATTAACAATAAATTGAAAAATCAAAACATTCCATTTTTTCAACTTTTAGAATTTTAAAGACTTATAGGGGTTAATTTATTGTTAATAATTAGTTGAATGTAGATTTTGTAATTTTATTAATTGTCTCCTCAAGAGCAATATGCCTCACTCAACATTAAAGCTTAACATTGCTATTTATAATATTCATCCCTTAAAGGGTATTTTATCCAATTGAGCCCATTAATTGTTTTTTTGTTCAATTAACATATTCAAATATTATGTTTTTCTCACCATTCAAAATGCAATGACATTAACAATAAATTGGAAAATCAAAACATTGTATTTTTCCAACTTTGAGACTTTTAAACACTTCTAGGGATCAATGCATTGTTAATAATTAGTTGAATTTAAATTTTGTAATTTTTTTCATTGCGTCCTTTGCCACAATGCAAGTTGAAATGGTTTACGTAATTTGAATCTACAAAGATATTACTTAAGAAAAAGCAAATGCAATAGACTATAAAAAGAAGTTTCCCCACACCCTTCAAGAGCAATATGCTTGACCCAATGTTAAAGCTTAGCATTGCTATTTATAATATTCATCCACTAAAATGTATTTTATATAATTGAGTCCATTAATTGTATTTTTGTTCAATTAACATATTCAAATATTATCTTTTTCTCACCATTCAAAATGGAGTGGCATTAACAATAAATTGAAAAATCAAAACATTCATTGTTTCAGCTTTTAGAATTTTAAAGACTTATAGGGATTTGTGCATTGTTAATAATCAGTTATATTTAAATTTTGTAATTTTCTTAATTGTCTTCTTTGTGACAATACGATATCAAATGATTTATATAACTTTAGTCTACAAACATATTACTTAAGAAAAAGCTAATGCAATGGACTCTAATATGAAGGTTCCCCACTCCCCTCAAGAGCAATATGCTTGACCCAACATTAAAGCTTGGAATTCCTATTTATAATATTCATCCACAAAAATGTATTTTATACAATTGAGTCCATTATTTGTATTTTTTTTCAATTAACATATTCAAATATTATGTTTTTCTCACCATTCAAAATAGAGTGGCATTAACAATAAATTGAAAAATCCAAACATTCATTTTTTTAGCTTTTAGAATTTTAAAGACTTATAGGGATTTGTGCATTGTTAATAATCAGTTAAATTTAAATTTTGTAATTTTCTTAATTGCCTCCTTTGAGACAATGTGATATCAAATGATTTATATAATTTTAGTCTACAAACATATTACTTAAAAAAAAGCTAATGCAATGGACTCTAATATGAAGTCTCCCCACTCCCCTCAAGAGCAATCTACTTGACCCAACATTAAAGCTTGGGATTGCTATTTATAATATTCATCCACTAAAATGTATTTTATACAATTGAGTCCATTACTTGTATTTTTTTTCAATTAACATATTCAAATATTATGTTTTTCTTACCATTCAAAATGGAGTAGCATTCACAATAAATTGAAAAATCAAAACATTAATTTTTTCAACTTTTAGAATTTTAAGGACTTATAGAGATTTGTGCATTGTTAATAATCAGTTAAATTTAAATTTTATAATTTTCTTAACTGTCCCCTTTGCGACAATGCAATATCAAATGATTTATATAATTTTAGTCTTCATATATATTACATAGGAAAAAGCTAATGGAATGGACTTTAATAAGAAGTCTTCCCACTCCTTTCAAGAGCAATATGCTTCACCCAACATTAGAGTTTGGGATTGCTATTTAAAATATTCATCCACTAAAGGGTATTTTATCCAATTGGGTCCACTGCTTGTATTTTTCTCACCATTCAAAATGCAGTGGCATTAACAAGAAATTGAAAAATCAAAACATTCCATTTTTTCAACTTTTATAATTTTAAAGTCTTATAGGGATAAACGTAATGTTAAGAATTTGTTGAATTTAAATTTTGCAATTTTCTTAATTGTCTCCTTTCTGACAATGCAATATGAAATGATTTATATAATTTTAGTCTACATACATTTTACTTAGGAAAAAGCTAATCGAATGAATTTTAATAAGAAGTCTCCCCACTCCTTTTAAGAGCAATATGCTTCACCCAACATTAAAACTTGGAATTGCTATTTAGAATATTAATCCATAAAAGTGTATTTTACACAAATAAGTCCTTTAGTTGTATTTTTCTTTAATTAACATATTCAAATATTATGTTTTTCTCACCATTCAAAATGCAGCGGCATTAACATAAATTGAGAAATGAAAACATGGAATGTTAAGAATCTGTTGAATTTAAAGTTTGCAATTTTTTTAATTGTCTCCTTTCTAACAATGTAATATGAAATGATTTATATAATTTTAGACTACAAATATATTACTTAAGAAAAAGCTAATGCAATGGACTCTAATAAGAAGTCTCCCCAGTCCCCTCAAGAGCAATATTTTTTATGCAACATTAAAGCTTGGGATAGCAATTTATAATAGTCATCCATAAATGTGTATTTTATACAATTGTGTCCATTACTTGTATTTTTGATCAATTAACATATTCAAATATTATGTTTTTCTCTCCATTCAAAATGCAATGGCATTAACAATAAATTGAAAAATCAAAACATTGCATTTTTTCAACATTTATAATTTTGAAGTCTTATAGGGATAAATGCAATGTAAAGAATTTGTTGAATTTAAATTTTTTCAATTTTCTTAATTGTCTCCTTTCCAACAATGCAATATGAAATGATTTATATAATTTTTGACTACAAACATATTACCTAAGAAAAAGCTAATGCAATGGACTCTAACAAGAAGTCTCACTACTCCGTTCAAGAGCAATACGCTTGACCCAACATTGAAACTTCAGATTGCTATTTAGAATATTAATCCATAAATGTGTATTTTACGCAATTAAGTTCATTACTTGTTTTTTTTTTTATCAATTAACATATTTAAATATAATGTTTTTCTGTCCATTCAAAATGGAATGACATTAACAATAAATTGAAAAATCAAAACAATGCATTTTTTTCAACTTTTATAATTTTATAGTCATATAGCGATAAATGCAATGTTAAGAATCTGTTGAATTTAAATTTTTAAATTTTCTTAATTGATGCGATATGAAATGATTTATATAATTTTCTACTACAAACATATTACCTAAGAAAAAGCTAATGCAAAGGGCTCTAATAAGAAGTCTCCCCACTCCCCTCAAGAGCCATGTGCTTGACCCAACATTAAAGCTTGGGATTGCTATTTAGAATATTAATCCATAAAAGTGTATTTTACACAAATGAGTCCTTTAGTTGTATTTTTGTTCAAGCAACAGATTGAAATATTATGTTTTTCTCACCAATGAGAATGCAGTGGCATTAACAATAAATTGAAAAATCAAAACATTGCATGTTTTCAACTTTGATAATTTTAAAGTCTTATAGGAATAAATGCAATGTTAAGAATCTGTTGAATTTAAATTTTGTATTTTTCTTAATTGTCTCCTTTCCAACAATGCGATATTAAATGATTTATATAATTTTACATTGCAAGCATATTACTTAAGAAAAAACTAATGCAATGGACTCTAATAAGAAGTCACCCCAGTCCCTTCAAGAGCAAGACACTTGACCCAACATTAAAGCTTGGGATTCCTATTTTTAATGGTCATCCATTAACGTGTATTTTATATAATTGAGTCCATTACTTGTATTCTTGATCAATCAACATATTCAAACATTATGTTTTTCTCCCTATTCAAAATGCAATGACATTCATAATAAATTGAAAAATCAAAATATTGCATTTTTTCAACATTTATAATTTTAAAGTTTTATAGGGATAAATGCAATGTTAACAATCAGTTGAATTTAAATTTTGCAAGTTTCTTAATTGTCTCCTTTTCGACAATGCGATAAGAAATGATTTATATAATTTTAGACTACAAACATATTACTTAAGAAAAAGCTAATGCAATGGACTCTAATAAGAACACTCCTAAGTCCCCTTAAGAGCAATACGCTTGACCTAACCTTAAAGCTTGGGATTGCTATTTATAATAGTCATCCTTAAATGTGTATTTTATACAATTGAGTCCATTACTTGTATTTTTGATCAATTAACATATTCAAACATTATGTTTTTCTCACCATTCAAAATGTAGTGGCATTAACATAAACTGAGAAATGAAAACATTGCATTTTTTTATCTTTTAGAATTTTAAAGTCTTATAGGGATACATGCAATGTTAAGAATCTATTGCATTTAAATTTTGCAATGTTCTTAATTGTCTCCTTTCAGACGACACGACATGAAAGGATTTATATAATTTTAGTTTACAATCATATTACTTAAGAAAAAGCTAATGCAATGGACTCTAATAAAAAGTCACCCCAGTCCCTTCAAGAGCAATACGCTTAACCCAACCTTAAAACTTGGGATTCCTATTTATAATAGTCATCCACAAACGTGTATTTTATACAATTGAGTCCATTACTTGTATTTTTGATCAATTAACATATTCAAACCCTATGTTGTTCTCTCAATTCAAAATGCAATTGCATTAATGATAAATTGAAAAAGCAAAACATTGCATGTTTTCAACATTTATAATTTTAAAGTTTTATAAGGATAAATGCAATGTTAAGAATCTGTTGAATTTAAAATTTTCAATTTTCTTAATTGTCTCCTTTCCTACAATGCGATATGAAATGATTTATATAATTTTAGGCTAAGAAGTCTCCCCAATCCCCCTAAGAGCAATATGCTTGACCCAACATTAAAGTTTCAGATTGCTATTTAGAATATTAATCCATAAAAGTGTATCTTACACAATTGAGTCAAACATATTCAAATATTATGTTTTTCTCACCATTCAAAATATAGTGGCATTAACAATAAATTGGAAAACCAAAACATTACATTTTTTCAACATTTATAATTTTAAAGTCTTATAAGGATAAATGCAATGTCAAGAATCTGTTGAATTTAAATTTTTCAATTTTCTTAATTGTCTCCTTTCCAACAATACGATATGAAATGATTTATATAATTTTAGACTATAAATATATTAATTTAGAAAAACTAATGCAGTGGACTCTAATAAGAAGTCTCCTTATTCCCCTCAAGAGCAATATTTTTGACCCAACATTAAAGCTTGAGATTGCTATTTAGAATATTAATCCATATAAGGGTATTTTTCACAAATGAGCCCTTTAGTTGTATTTTGTTCAATTCGCATATTCAAATATTATGTTTTTCTCACCAATGAAAATGCAGTGGTATTAACAATAAATTGAAAAATCAAAATATTGCATTTTTTCAACTTTGATAATTTTAAAGTCTTATCGAGACAAATGCAAAGTTAAGAATCTGTTGAATTTAAAGTTTGCAATTTCCTTAATTGTCTCCTTTTCGTTAATGTGATATGAAATGATTAATATATTTTAGTCTACAAACATATTACTTAGGAAAAAGCTAATGCAATGTATTATAATAAGAAGTCTCCCCACTCCCTTCAAGTGCAATATGGTTGACCCACCATTAAAGCTTAAGATTGATATTTATAATAGTCATCCATAAACATGTATTTTATACAATTAAGTCCATTACTTGTATTGTTGATCAATTAACATATTCAAACATTATGGTTTTCTCCTCATTCAAAATGCAATGGCATTAACAATAAATTGAAAATCAAAACATTGCATTTTTTCAACATTTATAATTTTAAAGTCTTATAGGGATAAATGCAATATTAAGAATCTGTTCAATTTAAATTTTGCAATTTTCTCAATTGTCTCCTTTTTGGCAATGGGATATGAAATGACTTATATAATTTTAGACCACAAACATATTATTTAAGAAAAAGCTAATGCAATGGACTTTAATAAGAATTCTCCCCACTCCCCTCAAGAGCAATATGCTTGACCCAACATTAAAGCTTGACATTGCTATTTAGAATATTAATCCATAAAAGTGTATTTTTCACAAGTGAGTCCTTTAGTTGTATTTTGTTCAATTCACATATTCAAATATTATCTTTTTCTCACCAATGAAAATGCAGTGGCATTAACAATAAATTGAAGCATTTTTTCAACATTTATAATTTTAAAGTCCTATAAGGATAAATGCAATGCTAAGAATATGTTGAATTTAAATTTTGCAATTTTCTCAATTATCTCCTTTCTGGCAATGCGATATGAAATGACTTATATAATTTTAGACTACAAAAATATTACTTAAGAAAAAACTAATGCAATGGACTCTAATAAGAAGTCTCCCCACTCCCCTTAAGAGCAATATGCTTGACCCAACATTAAAGCTTGGGATTGCTATTTAGAATATTAATCCATAAATGTGTATTTTATGCAATTGAGTCCATTACTTGCATTTTTCATCAATTAACATATTCAAATATTATGTTTTTCTCTCCTTTCAGAATGCAATGGTATTAACAATAAATTGAAAAATCAAAACATTGCATTTTTTTAGCATTTATAATTTTAAAGTCTTATAAGGATAAATGCAATGTCAAGAATTTGTTGAATTTAAAATTTTCAATTTTCTTAATTGTCTCCTTTCTGACAATGCGATATGAAATGATTTATATAATGTTACTCTACAAACATATCTCTCCACTCCCCTCAAGAGCAATATTTTTGACCCAACATTAAAGCTTGGGATTGTTATTTAGGATATTGATCCATAAAAGTGTATTTTACACAATTGAGTCCTTTAGTTGTATTTTTGTTCAAGCAACAGATTCAAATATTATGTTTTTCTCAGCAATCAAAATGTAGCAGCATTAACAACAAATTGAAAAATCAAAACATTGCATTTTTTCTACTTTTATAATTTTAAAGTCTTATAGGGATAAATGCAATGTTAAGAATCTGTTGAATTTAAATTTTGCAATTTTCTTAATTGTAACTTTTCCGCCAATGTGATATGAAATGATTTATATAATTTTATACTACAAACATATTACTTCAGAAAAAGCTAATGCAATGGACTCTAATAAGAAATCTCCCCACTCCCCTTAAAAGCAATATGCTTGACCTAACATTAAAACTTGGGATTGCTATTTAGAATATTAATCCATAGAAGTGTATTTTACGGAATTGAGACCATTACTTGTTTTTTTGATCAATTAACATATTCAAATATTATGTTTTTCTCTCCATTCAAAATGCAATGGCTTTAACAATTTATTGAAAAATCAATACATTGCATGTTTTCAACTTTTATAATTTTAAAGTCTTACAAGGATAAATGCAATGTTAAGAATCTGTTGAATTTAAATTTTGCAATTTTCTTAATTGTCTCCTTTACGACAATGCGACATGAAATGATTTATATAATTTTAATCTACAAACATTTTACTTAGGAAAAAGCTAATGCAATGAACTTTAATAAGAAGTCTCCTTACTCCCCTCAAGAGGAATGTGCTTGACCCAACATTAAAGTTTGGGATTGTTATTCAGAATTTTAATCCATAAAAGTGTATTTTATACAAAAGAGTCCTTTAGTTGTATTTTTGGTCATTTAACATATTCTAATATTATGTCTTTCTCATAATTCAAAAAGGAGTGGCATTAACAACAAATTAAAAAATCAAAACATTGCATTTTTGTGAACTTTTATAATTTTAAAGTCTTATAGGGATAAATGCAATGTTAAGAATCTGTTGAATTTAAATTTTGCAATTTTCTTAATTGTCTCCTTTCTAACAATGCGATATGAAATGATTTATATAATTTTAGACTACAAACATATTACTTAAGAAAAGGCTAATGCAATGGACTCTAATAAGAAGTCTCCTCACTCCCCGCAAGAGCAATATACTTGACCCAACATTAAAGCTTGGGATTGCTATTTAGAATATTAATCCATAAAAGTCTATTTTACGCAATAGAGTCCATTACTTGTTTTTTTGATCAATTAACATATTCAAATATTATGTTTTTCTCTCTATTCAAAATGCAATGGCATTAACAATAAATTGAAAAATCAAAGCATTGCATGTTTTCAACTTTTATAATTTTAAAGTGTTACAAGGATAAATGCAATGTTAAGAATCTGTTAAATTTAAATTTTGCAATTTTCTTAATTGTCTCCTTTTTGACAATACAACATGAAATGATTTATATAATTTTAGTCTACAAACATGTTACTTAGGAAAAAGCTACTGCAATGAACTTTAATAAGAAGTGTCCCTACTCCCCTCAAGAGCAATGTGTTTGACCCAACATTAAAGTTTGGGATTGCTATTCAGAATTTTAATCCATAAAAGAGTATTTTATACAAATAAGTCCTTTAGTTGTATTTTTGGTCAATTAACATATTTCAATATTATGTCTTTCTCACAATTCAAAAAGCAGTGATATTAACAATAAATTGAAAGATCAAAACATTGCATTTTTTTGAACTTTTATAATTTCAAAGTCTTATAGAGATAAATGCAATGTTAAGAATCTGTTCAATTTAAATTTTGCAATTTTTTTAATTGTCTCTTTTTCGACAATGCAATATGAAATGATTTGTATAATTTTATCCTACAAACATAGTACTTAAGGAAAAGCTAATGCAATGGATTCTAATAAAAAGTCCCCCTAGTCCCCTCAAGAGCAATATTTTTGACCCAACATTAAAGCCTGGGATTATTATTTATAATAGTCTTCCATAAACATGTATTTTATACAATTGAGTCCATTACTTATATTTTTTATCAATTAACATATTCAAACATTATGTTTTTCTCTCCATTATAAATACAATGTCATTAACAATAAATTGAAAAATCAAAACATTGCATTTTTTCAACTTTTATAAGGATGAATGCAATGTTAAGAATCTGTTGAATTTCAATTTTGCAATTTTCTTAATTGTATCTCTTCCGACAATGTGATATGAAATGACTTATATAATTTTAGACTACAAACATATTACTTAAGAAAAAGCTAACGCAATGGACTTTAATAAGAACTCTCCCCACTCCCCTCAAGAGCAATATGCTTGACCCAACATTAAAGCTTGGGATTGCTATTTAGAATATTAATCCATAAAAGTGTATTTTATGCAATTGAGTCCATTACTTGTATTTTTGACCAATTAACATATTCAAATCTTATGTTTTTCTCTCTATTCAAAATGCAATGACATTAACAATAAATTGACAAATCAAAACATTGCATTTTTTCAATTTTGATAATTTTAAAGTATTATAAGGATAAATGCAATTTTAAGAATCTATTGAATTTAAATTTTGCAATTTTCTTAATTGTCACCTTTCTGAAAGTGCGATATGAAATGATTTATATAATTTTAGTCTACAAACATATTACGTCAGAAAAAGCTAATGCAATGGACTTTGAAAAGAAGTCTCCCCACTTCCCTCAAGAGCAATATGCTCGACCCAACATTAATGCTTAAGATTGCTAATTAGAATATTAATCCATAAAAGTGTATTCTATGCAATTGACTCCATTACTTGTATTTTGATCAATTAACATATTCAAATATTATATTTTTCTGTCCATTCAAAATGGAATGACATTAAAAATAAATTGAAAAATCAAAACACTGCATTTTTTTCAACTTTTATAATTTTATAGTCTTATAGCGATAAATGCAATGTTAAGAATTTGTTGAATTTAAATTTTGCAATTTTCTTAATTATCTCCTTTCTGACAATGTGATATGAAATTATTTATATAATTTTAGACTACAAACATATTACTTAAGAAAAAGCTAATGCAATGGACTCTAATAAGAAGTCTCCCCACTCCCTTCAAGAGCAATATGCTTCACCTAACATTACAGCGTGGGATTGCTATCTAGAATATTAATGCATAAAAGTGCATTTTACACAATTAATTTCTGTTCAAGCAACAGATTCAAATATTATGTTTTTCTCAGCAATGAAAATGCAGCAACACTAATAAGAAATTGAAAAATCAAAACTTTGCATGTTTTCAGCTTTTATAATTTTAAAGTCTTATAAGAATAAATGCAATGTTAAGAATCTGTTAAATTTAAATTTTGCAATTTTCTTAATTGTCTCTTTTTTGACAATGTGATATGAAATGACTTATATAATTTTAGACTACAAACATATTACTTAAGAAAAAGCTAATGCAATGGACTTTCATAAGAATTCTCCCTATACCCCTCAAGGGCAATATGCTTGACCCAACATTATCAAGAGGTTATCAAGAGGTAATTCTTCTTGTGGCATTCAAATCGACTTATCACTCCCAATTCCTTTCTTTTTTGGAGTGTGGCGTCCATATCTATCTTAAATACCCTAGGTTCGTGTTCCTTCGAATATTAGGTCTAAAGTTTGTGTTATTAAACTCTAATTTAGCTTTCCTAGTTGTTCTTTGATTCATTATGTGGTTGGGTCCCTAAGCCATGTCTTTTTGGGGTTTTCTGCGTCAGTCAATAATCTATTGTATTTAAATTTTGTAATTTTCTTAATTCTCCTTTGCAATAATACTATATGAAATGATTTATATAATTTTAGTCTACAAACATATTACTTAAGAAAAAGCAAATGCAATGGACTTTTATAAGAAGTTTTCCCACTCCCCTGAAGAGCAATACGCTTGATCCAACATTGAAACTTGGCATTGCTATTTATAATATTCATCTACTAAAGTGTATTTTATACAATTGAGTCCATTACATGCATTTTTGCTCAATTAACATATTCAAATATTATGTTTTTCTCCCCATTCAAAATGCACTAGTATTAACAATAAATTGAAAAATCAAAACATTGCATTTTTTCAACTTTTAGAATTTTAAAATCTAATAGGGATAAATGCATTGTCAATAATCTGTTGAATTTAAATTTTGTAATTTTCTTACTTTTCTCCTTTGCAACAATGCTATATGAAATGATTTGTATAATTTTAGTTTAAAAACATATTACTTCAGAAAAAGCTAATGCAATAGATTTTGATAAGAAGTTTCCACATTCCCCTCAAGAGCAATATGTTTGACCCAACATTAAAAGTTGGGATTGCTGTTTATAATATTTATCCACAAAAGTATATTTTATACAATTGAGTCCATTACTTATATTTTTTTCAATTAACATATTCAAATATTATGTTTTTCTCACCATTCAAAATGCACTAGTATTAACAATAAATTTAAAAATCAAAACATTGCATTTCTTAATCTTTTAGAATTTTATAGTCTAATAAGGATAAATGCATTTGTCAATAATCTACTGAATTTAAATTTTGTAATTTTCTTAATTGTCTCCTTTACAACAATACTATATGAAATGATTTATATAATTTTAGTCTACAAACATATTATTTAAGAGAAAGCTAATGCAACAGACTTTAACCCACTTCCCTCAAGAGTAATATGCTTGGCCCAACATTAAAACTTGATATTGTAATTTATAATATTCATCCACTAAAGTGTATTTTATACAATTGAGTTCATTACTTGTATTTTTCTTTAATTATGATATTCAAATATTATGTTTTTCTCACCTTCAAAATGCACTAGCATTAACAATAAATTTAAAAATCAAAACATTGCATTTTTTCATCTTTTAGAATTTTATAGTCTAATAGGGATAAATGCATTTGTCAATAATCTACTGAATTTAAATTTTGTTATTTTCTTAATTGTCTCTTTTGCAACAATACTATATGAAATGATTTATATAATTTTAGTCTACAACCATATTACTTAAGAAAAAGCAAATGCAATGGACTTTAATAAGAAGTTTTCCCACTCCCCTAAAGAGCAATATGCTTGACCTAACATTAAAGCTTGGCATTGCTATTTATAATATTCATCTACTAAAGTGTATTTTATACAATTGAGTCCATTACATGCATTTTTACTCAATTAACATATTCAAATATTATGTTTTTCTCCCCATTAAAAATGCACTAATATTAACAATAAATTGAAAAATCAAAACATTGCATTTTTTTCAACTTTTAGAATTTTAAAGCCTAATAGGGATAAATGCATTATCAATAATCTACTGAATTTAAATTTTATAATTTTCTTACTTTTCTCCTTTGCAACAGTGCTATATGCAATGATTTGTATAATTTTAGTCTAGAAACATATTACTTCAGAAAAAGCTAATGCAATGGACTTTAATAAGAAGTTTCCCCACTCCCCTCAGGAGCAATATACTTGACCCAACATTAAAGTTTGGGATTGCTATTTATAATATTTATCCACAAAAGTGTATTTTATACAATTGAATCCATTACTTGTATTTTTGTTCAATTAACATATTCAAATATTATGTTTTTCTCACCTTTTAAAATGCATTGACATTAATAATAAATTTAAAAATCAAAACATTGCATTTTTTCAACTTTTAGAATTTGAATGTCTTAAAGGGATAAATGTATTGTTAACAATCGGTTGAATTTAAATTTTGTAATTTTCCTTATTGTCTGCTTTGCGTCAATGCTATGTGAAATGATTTAAATAATTTTAGTCTACAAACATATTGCCTAAGAGAAAGTTAATGCAATGAACTCTATCAAGAAGTTTCCCCACTCCCTTCAAGAGCAATATGCTTAACCCAACATTAAAACTTGCGAGTGCTATCTATAATATTCATCCATTAAAGTGTATTTTATACAATTGAGTCCATTACTTGTATATTTGTTCAATTAACATATTCAAATATTATGTTTTTCTCACCTTTCAAAATGCAATGACATTAGCAATAAATTTAAGAATCAAAACATTGCATTTTTTTAACTTTTGTAATTTTCTTAATTCTCACCTTTACGACAATGTTATATGTAATGATTTATATAATTTTAGTCTACAAACATATTAGTGAAGAAAAAGTTAATGGAATGGACTCTAATAAGAAGTTTCCCTGCTCCCCTTAAGAGCAATATGCTTGACCCCACATTAAAGCTTAGGATTGCAATTTATAATATTCATCCACTAAAGTGTATTTTATACAATTGAGTCCATTACTTGTATTTTTCTTCAATTAAAATATTCAAATATTATGTTTTTCTCACCATTCAAAATGCAATGAAATTAACAATAAATTTAAAAAACAAAACATTGCATTTTTTCAACTTTTAGAATTTTAAAGTCTTATGGGGGTAAATGCATTGTTAATAATTAGTTAAATTTAGATTTTGTACCTTTTTAAGTCTATCCTTTTCCACAGTGCAATTTGAAATGATTTATGTAATTTTAGAATACAAATATATTATTGAGGAAAAAACAAAAGCAATAGACTCTAATAAGAAGTTTCCCCACTCCCCTTAAGAGCAATAAGTTTAACACATTATTGAAACTTGGGATTGCAATTTATAATATTCATCTACTAAAACGTATTTTTTTACAATTTAGTTCATTACTTGTATTTTTCTTTAATTAACATATTCAAATATTATGTTTTTCTCACCATTTAAAATGCACTAGCATTAACAATAAATTTAAGAATAAAAACATTGCATTTTTTTCAACTTTATGAATTTTAAAGTATGATAGGGATAAATGCATTGTCAACAATCTGATGAATTTAAATTTTGTAATTTTCTAAATTTTCTGCTGTACGACAATGCTATATGAAATGAATTATATAATTTTAGTTTATTAACATATTACTTAAGAAAAAGCTAATGCAATGAACTTTAATAAGAAGTTTCCCCACTCGCCTCAAGAGTAATATGCTTGTCCTAGCATTAACGCTTGGGATTGCTATTTATAATATTCATCCACAAAAGTGTATTTTATACAATTGAGTCCATTACATGCATTTTCGTTCAATTAACATATTCAAATATTATGTTTTCCTCACCGTTCAAATGAAATGGTATTAACAATAAATTTAAAAATCAAAACATTGCATTTTTCCAACTTTTTGAATTTTAATGTCTTAAAGGGATAAACGCATTGTTAACCATCAGTTGAATTTAAATTTTGTAACTTTCTTAATTGTCTCCCTTCCAACAATGCAATATGAAATGATTTATATAATTTTAGTTTGCAAACATATTACTTTAGAAAAAGCTAATGCAATAGACTCTAATAAGAAGTTTCGCTACTCCCCTCAAGAGCAATATGCTTGACCTAACATGAAAGCTTGCGATTGCTATTTATAATATTCATCCACTAAAGTGTATTTTATACAATTAAGTCCATTACTTGTATTTTTATTCAATTAACATATTCAAATATTATATTTTTCTCACCATTCAAAATGCAATAGCATTAACAATAAATTTAAAAATCAAAACATTGCATTTTTTCAACTTTTAGAATTTTAAAGTCTTATAGGGAAAAATGCATTATTAATATTCAGTTGAATATAACTTTTGTAATTTTTTTAATTGTCACCATTGCGACAAAGCTATATGAAAGGATTTATATAATTTTAGTCTAGAAACCTATTACATAAGAAAAGCTAAGGGAACAAACTCTAATAAGACATTCTCCCACCCCCCTTCAAGAGCAATATGCCTGACCCAACATTAAGGGTTGGGATTGCTATTTATAATATTCATTCACAAAAGTGTATTTTACACAATTGAATTCATTACTTATATTTTTGTTCAATTAACATATTCAAATATTATGTTTTTCTCACCATTCAAATGCAATCCCATTAGCAATAAATTTATTTAAGCATTGCACTTTTACAATCTTTAGAATTATAAAGTTCTATAGGGATAAATGCATTGTTAAAAATCAATTGAATTTAACTTTTGTAATTTTTTTAATTGTCTCCTTTGAGACAATGCTATTTGAAATATTTATATAATTTTAGTCTAATAAAATATTACTTAAAAAAAAAGCAAATGCAATGGACTCTAATAAGAAGTTTCCCCACTTCCCCCAAAAACAATATGTTTGACCCAACAATAAAGCTTGGGATTACTATTTATAATATTCGTCCATAAAAGTATATTTTACACATTTGAGTCCAATACTTGTATTTTTGTTTAATTAACATATTCAAATATTATATTTTTTTCACCATTCAAAAAGCAATGACATTAACAATAAATTTAAAGATCAAAACATTTCATTTTTTCAACTTTTAGAATTTTAAAGTCTTATAAGGATAAATGCATCGTTAATAATCAATTCAATTTAAATTTTGTACTGTTTTTTTAATTCTCTCCTTTGCCACAATACTATTTGAAATGATTTAAGTAATTTCAATCTACAAATATATTACTAAGAAAAAAGCAAATGCAATGGACTCTAATAAGAAATTTCCCCACTCCCCTCAAGAGCAATACACTTGACCTAACATTGAAGCTTGGGATTGCTATTTATAATATTCATCTACTAAAGTGTATTTTATACAATTGAGTCCATTACTTGTATTTTTATTCAATTAATATATTCAAATATTATGTTTTTCTCACTGTTCAAATGAAATGACATTAACAATATATTTAAAAATCAAAACATTGCATTTTTTCAACTTTTAGATTTTTATTGTCTTAAAGGGATAAATGCATTGTTAACAATCAATTAAATTTAAATTTTGTAATTTTCTTAATTGTCTACTTTGCGACAATGCTATATGAAATTATTTCTATCATTTTAGTCTACAAACATATTACTTGAGAAAAAACTAATACAATGGACTTTAATAAGAAGATTCCCCACTCCACTTAAGAGCAATATGCTTGACCCAACATTAAAACTTGGCATTGCTATTTATAATATTTGTCCACTAAAGCTTATTTTATACAATTTAAATATGCTTGTCTACTAACATATTACTTAAGAAAAAGTTAATACAATGGACTCTAATAAGAAGTATCCCCACTCCCCTCAAGGGCAATATGCTTGAACCCACATTAAAGCTTGGGATTGCTATATAAAATATTCATCCACTAGAGTGTATTTTATACAATTGAGTCCATTACTTGCTTTTTTGTCCAATTAACATATTCAGATATTTTGTTTTTCTCACCATCCAAATTGCACTAGCTTCACAATAAATTTAAAAATCAAAACATTGCATTTTTTGCAACTTTTAGAATTTTAAAGTCTGATAAGGATAAATGCATTGTTAATAATCTACTGAATTTAAATTTTGTAATTTTCCTTAATTGTCTCCTTTGCTACAATACTATATGAAATGATTTATATATTTTTAGTCTATAGACATATTACTTAAGAAAAAGCTAATACAATGGACTCTAATAAGAAGTTTCCCCACTCCCCTCAAGAGCAATATGCTTGACCCGACTTTAATGCTTAGGATTGCTATTTATAATATTCATCCACTAAAGTGTATTTTATACAATTGGTCAATTTCATGTATTTTTGTTCAATTAACATATTTAAATATTATGTTTTTCTCACCATTCAAAATGCACTAGCATTAATAATAAATTTAAAAATCAAAACATTGCATTTTTTCAACTTTTAGAATTTTAAAGTCTGATAGGGTTATGCATTGTTAATAATCTACTAAATTTAAAATTTGTAATTTTCTTAATTCTCCTTTGCTACCATACCATATGAAATGATTTATATATTTTTAGCCAACAGACATGTTACTTAATAAAAAGCTAATACAATGGATTCTAATAAGAAGCTTTCCTACTCCCCTCAAGAGTAATANCAAAACATTGCATTTTTGCAACTTTTAGAATTTAAAGTCTGATAAGGATAAATGCATTGTTAATAATCTACTAAATTTAAATTTTGTAATTTTCTTAATTGTCTCCTTTGCTACATACTATATGAAATGATTTATATATTTTTAGTCTATAGACATATTACTTAAGAAAAAGCTAATACAATGGACTCTAATAAGAAGTTTCCCCACTCCCCTCAAGAGCAATATGCTTGACCCGACTTTAATGCTTGGGATTGCTATTTATAATATTCATCCACTAAAGTGTATTTTATACAATTGGGTCAATTTCATGTATTTTTGTTCAATTAACATATTTAAATATTATGTTTTTCTCACCATTCAAAATGCACTAGCATTAATAATAAATTTAAAAATCAAAACATTGCATTTTTTCAACTTTTAGAATTTTAAAGTCTGATAGGGTTATGCATTGTTAATAATCTACTAAATTTAAAATTTGTAATTTTCTTAATTATCTCCTTTGCTACCATACCATATGAAATGATTTATATATTTTTAGCCAACAGACATGTTACTTAATAAAAAGCTAATACAATGGATTCTAATAAGAAGCTTTCCTACTCCCCTCAAGAGTAATATGCTTGACCTAACATTAAAGCTTAAAATTGCTATTTATAATATTCATCTACAAAAGTGCATTTTACACAATTGAGTCCATGACTTGTATTTTTGTTCAATTAACATATTCAAATATTATGTTCTTCTCACCGTTCAAATGAAATGGCATTAACAATAAATTTAAAAATCAAAACATTGCATTTTTTGAACTTTTAGAATTTTAATGCCTTAAGGGAATAAATGCATTGTTAACAATTAGTTGAATTTAACTTTTGTAATTTTTTTAATTGTCTCCTTTGCAACAATGCTATATGGAATAATTTTTATAATTTTAGTCTACAAATATATTACTGTGGAAGAAGCAAGTGCAATGGACTCTAATAAGAAGTTTCTCCACTCCTTATAAGAGCAATATGCTTGACCCAACATTCAAATTTGGGATTGCTATTTATAATATTTATCTACAAAAATGTATTCATACAATTGAGTCAATTACTTGCATTTTTGTTAAATTAGCATCTTCAAATATTATGTTTTTCTCACCATTCAAATGAAACGGCATTAACAATAAATTTCAAAATCAAAATATTGCATTCTTTCAACTTTTAGAATTTTAATGTGTTAAGGGGATAAATGCATTGTTAACAATCACTTGAATCTAAATTTTGTAATTTTCTCAATTGTCCCCTTTGTGGCAATGCTATATGAAATGATTTCTATAATTTTAGTTTGCAAACATATTACTTAAGAAAAAGCTAATACAATGGACTCTAATAACAAGTTTCCCCAATCCCCTCAAGACCAATATGCTTGACCCAACATTAAAGCTAGGGACTGCTATTTATAATATTCATCCACAAAAGTGTATTTTACACAATTGAGTCCATTACTTGTATTTTTGTTCAATTAACTTATTCAAATATTATGTTTTTCTCACTATTCAAAATGCACTAGCACTAACAATAAATTTAAAAGTCAAAACATGGCATTTTTTCAACATTTAGTATTTTAAAGTTTGATAGGGATAAATGCATTGTTAATAATTAGTTAAATTTAAAATTTGTACTTTTTTTCATTCTCTCCTTTGCTGCAATGCAATTTGAATTGATTTATATAATTTTAGTCTACAAATATATTATTGAAGAAAAAGCAAATGCAATGAACTCTAATAAAATGTTTCCCCACTCCCCTCAAGAGCAATATGCTTGACCCAACATTGAAGTTTGGGATTGCTATTTATAATATTTATCTACAAAAATGTATTTTATACAATTGAGTCCATTACTTGCATTTTTGTTAAATTAACATATTTAAATATTATGTTTTTCTCACTATTCAAATGAAACGACATTAACAATCAATTTCAAAATCAAAACATTGCATTGTTTCAACTTTTAGAATTTTAATGTGTTAAGGGGATAAATGCATTGTTAACAATCACTTGAATCTAAATTTTGTAATTTTCTCAATTGTCCCCTTTACGGCAATGCTATATGAAATGATTTCTATAATTTTAGTTTGCAAACATATTACTTAAGAAAAAGCTAATACAATGGACTCTAATAACAAGTTTCCCCAATCCCCTCAAGACAAATATGCTTGACCCAACATTAAAGCTAGGGACTGCTATTTGTAATATTCATCCACAAAAGTGTAGTTTACACAATTGAATTTATTACTTGTATTTTTGTTCAATTAACATATTCAAATATTATGTTTTTCTCATCATTCAAAATGCGCTAGCACTAACAATAAATTTAAAAGTCAAAACATGGCATTTTTTCAACATTTAGTAATTTAAACTCTGATAGGGATAAATGCATTGTTAATAATTAGTTGAATTTAAAATTTGTACTTTTTTTCATTCTTTCCTTTGCCGCAATGCAATTTGAATTGATTTATATAATTTTAGTTTACAAATATATTATTGAAGAAAAAGCAAATGCAATGAACTTTAATAAAATGTTTCCCCACTCCCCTCAAGAGCAATATGCTTGACCTAACATTGAAGTTTGGGATTGCAATTTATAATATTTATCTACAAAAATGTATTTTATACAAATGAGTCCATTACTTGCATTTTTGTTAAATTAACATATTTAAATATTATGTTTTTCTCACCGTTCAAATGAAATGGCATTAACAATAAATTTCAAAATCAAAACATTGAATTTTTTCAAATTTTAGAATCTTAATGTGTTAAAGGGATAAATGCATTGTTAACAATCAAGTGAATCTAAATTTTGTAATTTTTTTAATTGTCTCCTTTACGACAATGATATATGAATTGATTTCTAT
Source organism: Bruguiera gymnorhiza (assembly GCA_020883675.1). Lineage (NCBI taxonomy): Eukaryota > Viridiplantae > Streptophyta > Magnoliopsida > Malpighiales > Rhizophoraceae > Bruguiera > Bruguiera gymnorhiza. The sequence goes on along the minus strand of JAIRCJ010000288.1, from coordinate 16,897 downwards.
AATTTTAGTTTACAAACATATTACTTAAGAAAAAGCTAATCCAATGGACTCTAATAAGAAGTTTCCCCACTCCTCTCAAGAGCAATATGCTTGGCCCAACATTAAAGCTTGGGATTGTTATTTATAATATTCTTCCACTAAAGTGTATTTTATACAATTAAGTCCATTACTTGTATTTTTGTTCAATTGACATATTCAAATATTATGTTTTTCTCACCATTCAAAATGCACTAGCATTAATAATAAGTTTAAAAATCATAACATTGCATTTTTTCAACTTTTAGAATTTTAAAGTATGATAGAGATAAATGCATTGTTAATAATCTACTGAATTTAAATTTTGTAATTTTCTTCATTGCCACCTTTGCTATAATACTATATGAAATGATTTATATATTTTTAGTCTACAAACATATTACTTAAGAAAAAGCTAATACAATGGACTCTAATAAGAAGTTTCCCACTCCCCTCAAGAGCAATATGCTTGACCCAACATTAAAACTTAAGATTGTTATTTATAATATTCATCCACTAAAGTGTATATTATACAATTGAGTCCATTACTTGTATTTTTGCTCAATTAACATATTCAAATATTATATTTTTCTCACCATTGAAAATGCAGCATTAACAATAAATTTAGAATTTTAAAGTCTAATAGGGATAAATGCATTATTAATAATCTACTTAATTTAAATTTTGTAATTTTATGAATTGTTTCCTTTGCTACAATACTATATGAAATGATTTATATATTTTTAGTCTACAAACATACTACTTAAGAAAATGCTAATACAATGAACTCTAATAAGAAGTTTCCCAACTCCCCTCAAGAGCAATATTGACCCAACATTAAAGCTTGGGATTGCTATTTATAATATTCATCCACTTAAGTGTATTTTACACAATTGAGTCCATTACTTGTTTTTTTGTCTAGTTAACATGTTTAGATATTCTGTTTTTCTCACCATTCAAATTGCACTAGCATTAACAATAAATTTCAAAATCAAAATATTGCATTTTTTCAACTTTTAGAATTTTAATGGGTTAAAGGGATAAATGCATTGTTAACAATCACTTGACTCTAAATTTTGTAATTTTCTCATTTATCTCCTTTGCGACAATGCTATATGAAATGATTTTTATAATTTTAGTCTACAAACATATTACTTAAGAAAAAACTAATGCAATGGACTCTAATAAGAAGTTTTCCAACTCCCCTCAAGAGCAATATGCTTGACCCAACATTAAAGTTTGAGATTACTATTTATAATATTCTTCCACTAAAATGTATTTTATACAATTGAGTCCATTACTTGTATTTTTGTTCAATTAACATATTCAAATATTATGTTTTTCTCACCATTCAAAATGCACTAGCACTAACAATAAATTTAAAAGTCAAAGTATGGCATTTTTTCAACATTTAGTATTTTAAACTCTGATAGGGATAAATTAATTGTTAATAATTAGTTGAATTTAAAATTTCTACTTTTTTTAATTCTCTCCTTTGCCACAATGCAATTTGAATTGATTTATATAATTTTAGTCTACAAATATATTATTGAAGAAAAAGCAAATGCAATGAACTCTAATACGATGTTTCCCCACTCCCCTAAAAAGCAATACGCTTGACCTAACATTGTTGTTTGGGATTGCTATTTATAATATTTATCTACAAAAATGTATTTTATACAATTGAGTCCATTACTTGCATTTTTGTTAAATTAACATTTTCAAAGATTATGTTTTCCTCACCGTTCAAATGAAACGACATTAACAATAAATTTCAAAATCAAAACATTGCATTTTTTCAACTTTTAGAATTTTAATGTGTTAAGGGGATAAATCCATTGTTAACAATCACTTGAATCTAAATTTTTTTAATTTTCTTAATTGTCCCTTTTGTGGCAATGCTATATGAAATGATTTCTATAATTTTAGTCTGCAAACATATTACTTAAGAAAAAACTAATGCAATAGACTTTAATAAGAAGTTTCCCCACTCCCCTCAAGAGCAATACACTTGACCCAACATTGAAGCGTGGGATTGCTATTTATAATATTCATCTACAAATGTGTATTTTATACAATTGAATCCATTACTTGAATTTTTGTATGATAAACATATTCAAATATTATTTTTTTCTCACTATTCAAAATGCACTAGTATTAACAATAAATTTAAAATTCAAAACATTGTTTTTTTTCAACTTTTAGAATTTTAAACTTTGATAGGGATAAATGCATTATTAATAATCTATTGAATTTAAATTTTGTAATTTTCTTAGTTGTCTCCTTTGCTAAAATACTATATGAAATGATTTATATATTTTTAGTCCACAGACATATTATTTAAGAAAAAGCTAATACTATGGACTCTGATAAGAAGTCTCCCCACTACCCTCAAAAGCAATATGCTTGACCCAACATTAAAGCTCGGGATTGTTATTTATAATATTCATCGACTAAAATGTATTTTATACAATTGAGTACATTACATGTATTTTTGTTCAATTAACATATTCAAATATTATGTTTTTCTCACCATTCAAAATGCACTAACAGTAACAATAAATTTAAAAATTAAAACATTACATTTTATCAACTTTTAGTATTTTAAAGTCTGATATGGATAAATGCATTATTAGTAATGAGTTAAATTTAAATTTTGTACTTTTTTTAATTCTCTCCTTTGCCACAATGCAATTTGAAATGATTTGCATAATTTTAATCTACAAATATATTATTGAAGAAAAAGCAAATGCAATGGACTCTAATAAGAAGTTTCCCCACTCCCCTCGAGAGCAATGCGCTTGACCTAACATTAAAGTTCGGGATTGCTATTTATAATATTCATCCACAAAAGTGTATTTTACACAATTGAGTCCATTACTTCTATTTTTGTTCAATTAACATATTCAAATATTATGTTTTCTCACCGTTCAAATGAAATAGCATTAGCAATAAATTTCAAAATCAAAACGTTGCATTTTTTCAACTTTTAGAATTTTAATATTTTAAGGGACTCTAATAAGATGTTTCCCCACTTCCCTCAAAAGGAATATGGTTGCCCCAACATTAAAGCTTGGGATTGATATTTATAATATTTATCGACTAAAGTGTATTTTATACAATTGAGTCCATTACTTGAATTTTTGTTCAATCAACATATTCAAATATTATGATTTTCTCACCATTCAAAATGCACTAGCATTAACAATAAATTATAAAATCAAAACATTACATGTTTTGATAAGGATAAATGCATTGTTAATAATTTACTAAATTTAAATTTTGTAATTTTCTTCATTGTCTCCTTTGCTACAATACTATATGAAATGATTTATATATTTTTAGCCTACAGACATATTACTTAAGAAAAAGCTAATACAATGGACTCTAATAAGAAGTTTCCCCACTCCCCTCAAGAGCAAGATGCTTGACCCAACATTAAAACTTGGGATTGATATTTATAATATTTATTGACAAAAGTGTATTTTACACAATTGAGTCCATTACTTGTATTTTTGTTCAATTAACATATTCAAATATTATGTTTTTCTCACCATCCAAATGCAATGGCATTAGCAATAAATTTAAACATCTAAACGTTGCACTTTTCCAATTTTTAGAATTCTAAAGTCTTATAGGGATAAATGCATTATTAATAATTAGTTGAATTTAAATTTTGTACTTTTTTTAATTCTCTCCTTTGTCATAACGCAATTTGAAATGATTGATATAATTTTAGTCTACAAATATATTACTAAAGAAAAAGCAAATGCAATGCACTCTAATAAGAAGTTTTCCCACTCCCCTCAAGAGCAATACACTTGACCTAACATTGAAGTATATTCAAATATTATGTCTTAAAGGGATAAATGCATTGTTAACAATTATATAAATTTAAATTTTGCAATTTTCTTTATGGTCTACTTTACGACAAAGCTATATGAAATGATTTCTATAATTTTAGTCTACAAGTAGATTACTTAAGAGAAACCTAATGCAATGAACTCTAATCAGAAATTTCCCCACTCCCCTCAAGAGCGATACAATTGACTCAACATTGAAGCTTAAGATTGCTATTTATAATATTCATCCACTAAAGTATATTTTATACAATCGAGTCCATTACTTGTATTTTTGTTCAATTAACATATTCAAATATTATATTTTTTTCACCGTTCAAATGCAATGGCATTAACAATAAATTTAAAAATCAAAACATTGCATATTTTCAATTTTGAGAATTTTAGGGATAAATGCATTGTTAATAGTTAGTTGAATTTAAAATTTGTAAGTTTTTTAGTTGTCTCCTTTGTGACAATTCTATTTGAAATGATTAATATAATTTTAGTCTACAAACATATTACTTAAGAAAAAGAAAATGCAATGGCCTCTAACAAGAAGTTTCCCCACAACCCTCAACAGCAATATGCTTTACACAACATTGAAACTTGGGATTACTATTTATAATATTTATCCACTAAAATGTTTTTTGTAGTATTGAGTCCATTGCTTGTATTTTTGTTTAGTTAACATATTCAAATATTATGTTTTTCTCACCATTCATATGCAATGGAATTAGCAATAAATTTAAATATCAAAACATTGCACTTTTTCAATTTTTAGAAATTTTAAGTCCTATAGGAATAAATGCATTGTTAATAATAAGTTGAATTTAAATTTTGTAGTTTTTTTAATTGTCTCCTTTGCCACAATGCAATTTGAAATGATTTATATAATTTTAGTCAACAAATATATTACTTAGGAAAAAGAAAATGCAATGGACACTAATAAGAAGTTTCCCCACTCCCCTCAACAGCAATATGCTTGACCTAACATTAAAGTTCGAGATTGCTATTTATAATAGTCATCCACAAAAGTGTATTTTACACAATTGAGTCCATTACTTCTATTTTTGTTCAATTAACATATTCAAATATTATGTTTTTCTCACCATTCAAATGCAATGACTTTAGCAATAAATTTAAAAATCTAAACATTGCACTTTTTCCATTTTTAGAATTCTAAAGTACTATAGGGATAAATGCATTGTTAATAATCAATTGAATTTAACTTTTGCAATTTTTTTAATTGCCTCCTTTGTGATAATCCTATTTGAAATGATTTATATAATTTTAGTCTAAAAATATATTACTTAAGAAAAACAAATGCAGTGGACTCTAATAAGAAGTTTCCCCACTCCCCTCGAGAACAATATGCTTGACCCAACATTAAAGCTTGGGATTGCTATTCATAATATTCAAATATTATGTTTTTCTCATCATTCAAAATACAATGACATTAATAATAAATTTAAAAATCAAAATTTTGCATTTTTTCATCTTTTAGAATTTTAAAGTCTTATAGGGGTAAATGCATTGTTAATTATTAGTTGAATTTAAATTTTGTATTTTTTTTTTAATTTTTTCCTTTGCCACAATGCTATTTGAAATGATTTATATAATTTTAGTCTACAAATATATTACTTAAGAAAAAACAAATGCAGTGGACTCTAATAAGAAGTTTCCCCACTCCCCTGGAGAACAATATGCTTGACCCAACATTAAAGCTTGGGATTGCTATTCATAATATTCAAATATTATGTTTTTATCATCATTCAAAATACAATGACATTAATAATAAATTTAAAAATCAAAATTTTGCATTTTTTCATCTTTTAGAATTTTAAAGTCTTATAGGGGTAAATGCATTGTTAATTATCAATTGAATTTAAATTTTGTATTTTTTTTTAATTTTTTCCTTTGCCACAATGCTATTTGAAATGATTTATATAATTTTAGTCTACAAATATATTACTTAAGAAAAAACAAATGCAGTGGACTCTAATAAGAAGTTTCCCCACTCCCCTCGAGAACAATATGCTTGACCCAACATTAAAGCTTGGGATTGCTATTCATAATATTCAAATATTATGTTTTTCTCATCATTCAAAATACAATGACATTAATAATAAATTTAAAAATCAAAATTTTGTATTTTTTCATCTTTTAGAATTTTAAAGTCTTATAGGGTAAATGCATTGTTAATAATCAGTTGAATTTAAATTTTGTATTTTTTTTTTAATTTTTCCTTTGCCACAATGCTATTTGAAATGATTTATATAATTTTAGTGTACAAATATATTACTTAAGAAAAATCAAATGCAATGGACTTTAATAAGAAGTTTCCCCACTCCCCTCAAGAGTAATACGCTTGACCCAACGTTAAAACTTGGGATTACTATTTATAGTATTCAAAATGCAATGACATTAATAATAAATTTATAAAGCAAAACATTGCATTTTCCAACTTTTAGAACTTTGAAAGTCTTATAAGGGAAAATCCATTATTAATTATCAGTTGAATTTAAATTTTGTGCATTTTTTAATTCTCTCCTTTCCCACAATACAATTTGAAATGATTTATTTAGTCTCCAAATATATTACTTAAGAAAATCAAATGGAATGCACTCTAATAAGAAGATTCCCCTTTCCCCTCAAGAGCAATACGCTTCACCCAACATTGAAGCTTGGGATTGTTATTTATAATATTCATCTATTAAAGTGTATTTTATACAATTGAGTCTATTACTTGCATTTTTGTTAAATTAACATATTCAAATATTATGTTTTTCTCAACATTCAAATGAAATGATATTAACAATGAATTTAAAAATCAAAACATTGCATTTTTCCATCATTTAGAATTTAAATGTCTTAAAGGGATAAATGCATTATTAACAATTAATTGAATTTAAATTTTATAATTTTCTTAATTTTCTCTTTTATGACAATGTTATATGTAATGATTTCTATAATTTTAGTCTACAAACATATTACTTAAGAAAAAGCAAATGCAATGAACTCTAATAAAAAGTTTCCCCACTCCCCTCAAGAGCAATACGCTTGACCCAACATTGAAACTTAGGATTGCTATTTATAATATTCATCCACTAAAGTGTGTTTTATACAATTAAGTCCATTACTTGTATTTTGTTCAATGAACATATTCAAATATTTTGTTTTCCTCACCATTCAAATGAAATGGCATTAACAATAATTTTAAAATCAAAACATTGGATATTTTCAATTTTGAGAATTTTAAACTGTTATAAGGATAAATGCATTGTTAATAGTCAGTTGAATTTAAGATTTGTAAGCTTTTTAGTTGTCTCCTTTGCAACAATGCTATTTGAAATGATTTCTATAATTTTAGTCTACAAACATATAACTTAAGAAAAAGCTAATGCAATGGACTCTAATAAGATGTTCCCCACTCCCCTNCCCCTGAGAACAATATGCTTGACCCAACATTAAAGCTTGGGATTGCTATTCATAATATTCAAATATTATGTTTTATCATCATTCAAAATACAATGACATTAATAATAAATTTAAAAAATCAAAATTTTGCATTTTTCATCTTTTAGAATTTTAAAGTCTTATAGGGGTAAATGCATTGTTAATTATCAATTGAATTTAAATTTTGTATTTTTTTTAATTTTTTCCTTTGCACAATGCTATTTGAAATGATTTATATAATTTTAGTCTACAAATATATTACTTAAGAAAAAACAAATGCAGTGGACTCTAATAAGAAGTTTCCCCCACTCCCCTCGAGAACAATATGCTTGACCAACATTAAAGCTTGGGATTGCTATTCATAATATTCAAATATTATGTTTTTCTCATCATTCAAAATACAATGACATTAATAATAATTTAAAAATCAAAATTTTGTATTTTTTCATCTTTTAGAATTTTAAAGTCTTATAGGGTAAATGCATTGTTAATAATCAGTTGAATTTAAATTTTGTATTTTTTTTTTAATTTTTCCTTTGCCACAATGCTATTTGAAATGATTTATATAATTTTAGTGTACAAATATATTACTTAAGAAAAATCAAATGCAATGGACTTTAATAAGAAGTTTCCCCACTCCCCTCAAGAGTAATACGCTTGACCCAACGTTAAAACTTGGGATTACTATTTATAGTATTCAAAATGCAATGACATTAATAATAAATTTATAAAGCAAAACATTGCATTTTCCAACTTTTAGAACTTTGAAAGTCTTATAAGGGAAAATCCATTATTAATTATCAGTTGAATTTAAATTTGTGCATTTTTTAATTCTCTCCTTTCCCACAATACAATTTGAAATGATTTATTTAGTCTCCAAATATATTACTTAAGAAAATCAAATGGAATGCACTCTAATAAGAAGATTCCCCTTTCCCCTCAAGAGCAATACGCTTCACCCCAACATTGAGCTTGGGATTGTTATTTATAATATTCATCTATTAAAGTGTATTTTATACAATTGAGTCTATTACTTGCATTTTTGTTAAATTAACATATTCAAATATTATGTTTTTCTCAACATTCAAATGAAATGATATTAACAATGAATTTAAAAAATCAAAACATTGCATTTTTCCATCATTTAGAATTTAAATGTCTTAAAGGGATAAATGCATTATTAACAATTAATTGAATTTAAATTTTATAATTTTCTTAATTTTCTCTTTTATGACAATGTTATATGTAATGATTTCTATAATTTTAGTCTACAAACATATTACTTAAGAAAAAGCAAATGCAATGAACTCTAATAAAAAGTTTCCCCACTCCCCTCAAGAGCAATACGCTGACCCAACATTGAAACTTAGGATTGCTATTTATAATATTCATCCACTAAAGTGTGTTTTATACAATTAAGTCCATTACTTGTATTTTTGTTCAATGGAAACATATTCAAATATTTTGTTTTCCTCACCATTCAAATGAAATGGCATTAACAATAATTTTTAAAATCAAAACATTGGATATTTTCAATTTTGAGAATTTTAAACTGTTATAAGGATAAATGCATTGTTAATAGTCAGTTGAATTTAAGATTTGTAAGCTTTTTAGTTGTCTCCTTTGCAACAATGCTATTTGAAATGATTTCTATAATTTTAGTCTACAAACATATAACTTAGAAAAAGCTAATGCAATGGACTCTAATAAGATGTTTCCCCACTCCCTCAAGAGCAATATGCTTTAATTGTGTACAAACATATTACTTAAGAAAAATCAACAACAATGGACTCTAATATGAAGATTTGCCACTACCCTATTGAGATATATGCTTGACCCAACATTGAAACTTGAGATTTCTATTTATAATATTTATCCACTAAAGTATATTTTTTACAATTAAGTCCATTACCTATATTTTAATTCAATTATCATACTTAAATATGATGTTTTTCTAATCATTCAAATGTTTACAGCATTTACAATAATTTAAAAATCAAAACATTGCAATTTTTCAATTTTAGAATTTTAAAGTCTTATAGCGATAAATGCATTGTTAATAATCAACTGAATGTAACTTTTGTAATTTTTTGATTGTCTCCTTTGAGACAATAAAGTTTGAAATGACATATATAATTTTAGTCTAAGAATGTAGTACTAAAGGAAAATCAAATGCAATGAACTCTAATAAGATGTTTCCCTATTCCCCTCATGAGCAATATGTTTGACTTAACATTGAAGTTTGGGATTGCTATATATAATATTCATCCACTAAAGTGTATTTTATACAATTGAGTCCATTAACTTGTATTTTTGTTCAATTAAAATATTCAAATATTATGTTTTTCTCATCATTCAAATGCAATGACATTAACAATAAATTTAAAAATCAAAACATCACACTTTTCAATTTTTAGAATTTTAAAGTCCTATATAAGGATAAATGCATTGTTAATAATCAATTGAATTTAAATTTTGTAATTTTTTTAATTGTCTCCTTTGTCACAATGCAATTTGAAATGATTTATATAATTTTAGTCTACAAACTTATTACTTAAGAAAAAACAAATGTGATGGACTCTAACAAGAAGTTTTCCCACTTCCCTCTAGATAGATATGCTTGGCCAAGCATTGATACTTCATATTGTTATTTATAATGCTCATCCATTAAAGTGTATTTTATACAATTCAATCCATTACTTGTATTTTTATTCAATTAACATATTCAAATACTATATTTTTCTCACCACTCAAATCCAATGGTATTAACAATAAATTAAAAATCAAAACATTGCACTTTTTCAATTTTTAGAATTTTAAAATCCTATAGGGATAAATGCATTGTTAATAATAAGTTGAATATAAATTTTGTAATTTTTTTATTGTAATGGAAAATCTTACACAGGATTCATGGCATGATAAACTTGTTTATACATCCATCAATTGATTGGTGACATTATAGCTAACAAAAGGTTTAAATGTTTTATATGTCATGGAATTGTCGAGAACTGTGTGACTAAAATAGGCCTGCAATGTTTTTTTCCACCCTAGCAGCGATGAAACAATTATAGCAGAAATCAAGACTGAAAACATTCTGCTCAAATGTGATATAAATGGGAATGTGTTTTAGAGACTCATTTGAACGTCATAAAGAAACAAAAAATACAATGTTTGGAGAAAGTAAATTGATGAAAAGGGGATCAACGTCAGTTAGGATCTTTCATTTTTGACTCTGAATTATTTATGTTCTAATGTAATCGCAGCTAGCTGATTACTGAAAATTGACTGCAGTCAGTTAACCCCTCTTGTTAGAGATACAACAATGCAATCTCTTTTTTTCTTTAGTATTCTCTTCTTTCCTTTTTAATTCCTCCCTCCTCTCCATAATTTATTAAATTGCTTCCATTCATCTTCTATCCCTCTTTCTTTTCCTACTTCTCTGTGTGCTGCATAAGATGTGCATACTTCTATAATTTCAAATTTATGGTAGTGAAGGCAGTATCTCTTGTGCAATGCAATATGGACATTGTGAGATAAATTTTTGGCATGCACTTGACAGCATGTAATATGTTGCCTACACTACCATCGTTAGAGTGAGGAAAAAGTAAAGAAGGGTCTCCATGCATTCTCTGGTGTAGACTTTCTGAAGTCTTTGTCTACGATCAGAATGTGGTCAACAATTCACAGTGGAGAAATATAACATTTATGTTCTTACATGTCAGTAAGAATGGCTTTAATGAATATGAAGTGTTGATTTCGATTCCCAAGTATCTTTGTATTATTTCTTGACTGATAGAAATTGCTTCATTGACGTCAGTCTTAAATTTGCAATGTTATTCAGGTGGCTGGGATCCCAGCAACTTACCACCAGTTCCACCATGAATCTGTGCCCCATATACCACGCCTCACAGTCCTTACCTTTGTTGGAAGAATGCTGGTGGGAATACCCACAATACTACTGGTCAAATTCTGCAGCAAGGCTCTAGCTAAACGAGTTCTACCTGGGGTATCAAAATCCTTGGGCATCCTATAAAATCTGCACACTACATCCCATGCTAAGTGCATCAGCCACAGGCAAAAATCGGATGAGATTAAGCAATCCGGTTATATCCAGAGGCTATTCTTTTTCTCTAAGCAGGATTCATTTGATGTTGACACTGGAATTAGATTTCTCCAATATGCTGGCCTTGCATGGTCTGTGGTGGATCTTGTTCCATCTCTCTTCTCTCATCTAGGGTTGTAGCATCGAATAGCTCATTAAAAAGTGTATCCTTATATGCTTATAGTTTCTTCTGCGTCGTTCCACCTATTGTAATTTTTGAAGCACTGTAATTTTGTGAAGTGAGAAAACTATAGCATTAATATTACATTTATTGATATTCATCTCTTGCATTGCATTAATTACGATTGACTCACCTTCCATTACTTTCTAGGCAAGAAAATGTGGTATTAAAGTGAAAAGTGAGATGTACTTGGGGTATTGTTTTTACTCCATCTCTTCCTTCAGCAAGCCTCGCAATGCGTTCCAAAACAACGGAAAAAAAACACAAAAAAGCCCAAAGTAGTGAGATTGGATCGTTTCCACCAAGAAGGCAATTTAGCCGGATAGGATTATTTATTTTAATTTGAATTTAATGTAGGCTGATATAATGGTCTACCAAACTACTATCACTCCAACCTAATATACGAGCTTAACGAAAAGCTTACGGTGTTGAGGTCTGTACGAAACGCCCAGCTTAAATATAATTCACATCACGCACTTGCACACAGGCACGGAATCACAGAGAGCGAGAGAGAGAGAGAGAGAAAGAGAGAGAGAGAGAGAGAGAGAGGGATGGAAGAGAACCACTGCCATTCCAATAATGCTTACTGAAAATACAAGGTCAAAAATAAAGCATCAACCAGATATGCCGAATCCAGTTTTCTCCACGTCCCCGAGTTACTAAAACAAGCATATCCACATGTTAAACACGCACAATCTACTGCTGATGGTCTGCTTCTAGCAGAATGGCCAGCAAAATCTGGAGCGAAAGACCGAAACAAAAAAAAAAAAAGGCTCCCAATTATGCAAGCTTTTGCCCCCGTAATCACCACAAAGAACAATAAACAACAAAACCAGGATAATTCTTGCAACTAAGATCCTCGAATCAAATCTCAGTATGCTGTAGGGAAGGAGGAGAGGCACGTGACAATTGACAAAAGGTTGCTTCACAGGAAATAATCAGGGGTTCTACGAGTAACATCAGGTTCTCCCTCCTTGGAGCTGGCTCGAACTGCAATGCATCAAGAAGCAAAAGGTCAAAAGCAGAACACCATATATGAAATCAGACTATAATTTCTTTAGACAGGTAAGGGAAGAAACAGGGGAGGGGAGGGACCTGGATGAATGTGTGGCTGTTGCAGTCATCAACTTCCAATATAGAAGCCATGTTTCCACAGCGGTAACAATAATTAGGTGCACTAAATATGGTAACCACCTTTTGTTCCTGTGCCAAGGAAAAAACATCATGTCACACCTAAAGCTTTTGTGCACAACGTGGAGGCCAGAAAGATAATCATGAATTGCAAGATATATTACATGTGCCCAGTTGAATCCTTCCATGACAAGCTGGTGTGCTCTAGCAATCAATTTTAAGTTGTTTGTATGATTGAATTGCTCAGATATATCCTGAAGAAGAAAAGTGATAAACAAAAACACTTTCAGAAACCTATTTGGAAAAATGAGAGTGCAACTTTCATGGTTAAAAAGGCAAACAGATTAAATGAGGCTTGAATTAAAAAGGATGTCCCAATGCACAGGGTTTCAACATTTTGCACTCTGGAAAAGTGTGTGATGCATACAGCCTTACCCTGGTTCTTATGGAGAGGTTGTTTCCGTGACTTGAATGTAGGCCACAATGGAATAATCTTATTGTTAAACAACACTTGAATTACCTGACCAAAAGTATAACCAGCACCCCGAGGTGATATGCCCCAACCACATCGGTCATCTGGGTCAGACCATAACAGATCGCACATGGCTCCTTCATGGGGAACCTCTTGAACACGATCAAAGTTCCTTATGTTATCAAGGGTTTCTATTGATGGAGATAATCCACCATGCAGACAAAATATTTCTGACTCAACCTGGAGAGAAGAAATTTTGACTTCAGTAGTATGCATATTAAGGCACTAATGACCAGCAGCAATAATCATATTAACATGCATCGAACCATTAGCACGTCCGAGTCCACTAACTTCTCCTAAATCCTAAAAATTTAGCATTCTTAAAACCCACAAGAAGCAGAAAACATTCATCCAAGGGTTTCTCAACATATTGTGAGAGATTTTCCTAATGGAATCTAACTCTGCCTAGGTTGCATTCAACTAAGAATCACTCATTGGTATCTAAAACTACAAATTAGAGATTTTCCAACAAGCATCTGCATAATCAATCATTAATCCAATCAGATCATCAAACATTATATTACATGCAACTTTTTCATAAATATGCAAATTACCCCTAATAACCACACCCATGGTTCCTCATATACACAAATTTATATGCTAGAAAGAAGCATTTTGCACATGGAGAAATGCAACCAAACCAAGCAATTTAAACAGCTATATTATATTTTACTAACCAAGGCAGTCAATGGAAAATAGTCAAAGAGGTCTGTGAAAGTCTTCCAAACACTAGCACTGCATATCTGAACATTGCCAGAAGAAACAGAAATCACAAATTTGGATGAGAAGCAAGAAGCAAACACAAATTCTCCCATGACTATGCAAGTACAGAAAAAAATAATAGCAGCTCATCTCAACTCAAAAGTCCTTCCTCTTAATTTTCAAAGAAACAACATCACCTTCATTAGTAGAACATATTGTATTCCATCCATGCACTTAATTGATTTCATCTAATAGGTCACAATGCTGCCAAAAGCAATCACACATCACACTCACAAACAAGTCGATAACAGGAGGATTCTGAGTAACATGGCATTAGTTGCCAAATAATATGTATGACAGAAATTGCAAACATTATATATTGAGATGTAAATTAGAGTCTAAACCTCTGTTCACATCTCATGAACTTGTTAAATTGAGAAGCTCTGCTTAAAATACCAAAAAGGCCATACCAAAAAAATAAAAAAACTATAAATCTTAATGCCAAGCAGATCTCAAGAGATACAATAAAATTATCAACAGGATGCATAACATGGACACCATAATAACATATATCATATATGCATAAAACGGTCTTCTATGGTAACTTTTTCTATTGACAGAAAAAATGACTTCATTTTGTTTTTATCACCCATCAGATAAGCTTTTTAGATTTTGGCATCTATTTTGTTAAAAAAATTTATCCTGCTTGTTGCAAGAAAAAGTAAAATTGTTTCAGAAATAAACAGGTCACCCAAAGGGGATCCATACTAAAGACAGAAAGGGGCTTTTATGTGATCTGTTCAACACATTACTAAATAGTAGAATGCCACAAACTCTAACAAAAATTATGTATAGAAAACTCACTTCCGTAGACATTCATCATAAAATCCATAAACCTGAGTGATCTGTCCAGAAGAAAGAAAGAAAGGATGCAGAAGTTAGCAGCTCAAAACTTAGTCTAAAAGTCTCCCAACTGAAAATCAATTCACCAAAATGCAGTACAGTATTTGAGTCTAACAGTCCAAAGCAAAAATAAGCATCTCATTGTATAGAACTTTAATGAACATAACTAATCATAAAGATTTAATTAGATCAAATATATTTAAAACAATTAAGATTATTTGACTAGCAGCATAATGTTATTAAAAGTCTTAATATAATTGATGATCAGAAAGAAGACATGAAGCCATAGTCCAAAACAAGAAGTACCTGGCGACTTTCATGATTCCCTCTGAGAATTGTAATTCTTTGTGGGTAACGCACTTTCAGTGCGACTAAAAGCTGCATGTAAAAGAAGTGATCATAATTGTATATAATGCTTCCATTGTTAATATATTTTCTTAGGTTCTTAGGAAGTAATCCAGATTCATTTAGGAAGAAAATCTGAGTTAGATTAACTTAAATGAGAGGATAAGTATCCTAGCATGCATGTTTAACCAGTATATTGTTTGAACCCAAACTAGAAATTCAAGTACCTACTCCACTTGCTTCAGCCAGTTGGCCAACTAAAAATTCAAGTGCTGCAAGTCACTGTGCAATTGGTATGAAGAAGATCTAACAAGGGGGAAAAAAAAAAAACTCCTAGTTTTCTGAATTACCAGGCCACTGGTGATACAACAGTAGATTTGACTTCTTTTTGTAAGTGTATCCTAGCACAGTAACAGGAAACTGATGAATGCAGCAAAAAAAGGCAAGTAAACAAAAAAAACATACAAATGACTGCATAAAGCATGTACATACCGTCACAGTTTCAACAGAGTAATAGCCGCGGTCAACATAATCTCCCATAAACAAGTAATTGGTATCTGGACACTGCCAATGTAACGTGTCAAAATGATCATAAAATCTCAAACTGACTCTAATGAAAAAGGATCTTATTGATAAAGTAATTTAAAATATATAATTGACTACAGAAGATGCAATTGGATGGAGATTAATTTGCAATTTTGCTTAGTCTATATTCAGCATATCATCAAACAATTTCCACAGTTAAGCACAAAGGCAATGCAATATATCTCAAGCAAACAAAGATAACAATGTTTGATGAACCATTTTATGATGCAAGATGCCATGACCCAAAAACAACCAGACTACCAGAGTTGCTACAACAAATCATAACTCCCAGGGGGATGATTAAGGAAAAAAAAAAAAAAACCTATGCACAGCTTGCGGAAGATGAACATTATGTTCATAGTTCAGATAAACATGCATGGAGGTGTGGCACAAAGAATAAAAACAAGCAGTTTTCTGACTAGTAGTGATTTACTATGCTATACCTTAGGAGATCTTCAATCTTCAAAAGCATTGGCAGGTCTCAATTAATTTTTTTAGACAAGCCCTCAGCTGAAACAGAATTGTTAAAAATATAGAGTGGTCAGAGTCAGAAACTGATACCTTCCCTCCCATACGAAAAAGTTCTGCAAGATCATGAAACTGCCCATGAATATCGCCACAGATTGTCACAGGGCTTTTCACAGGCTGTGATGCACACAACAATTTGACGGAATCAATACATTTCGGATTCATTTAGACGAAGGATCGGCACTTAAAAGTGGCGAACCACAGAGAAATATAGTGGCCATTTTATTGATTAAAAACCAAAATTAAATTAAAAAAAATGAAAAATACCAATGGAGATGGATCAAAATAAACTTTTCTTGAGGCAAAAGGAGAGAGGTAAACCTGAACATTGCTTTCCTGAATCAGGATCTCCTTAGCCTTGTCACACAATGGCTCTAACCCTACAGATAAAGAAATTAAAAACAATTAGCCAATCTCTATGATATAACGCAAATGCCAGTAAAAACAATTATAGACTAATGAATTAAATTGCGGTTGTAATCGGAGAATCCATTTTTCAATTTTCTGACCTAATTTCTCGGGAAACAAACAGAGAGGGAGTTCGAACAACCTGTAGCTCTGAGAGTGGCTTGCAC
>JAIRCJ010000362.1:142161-175766 GCA_020883675.1 Bruguiera gymnorhiza | reverse complement strand
TTTTTTCTATAAAACCTTTCTTATTACCTTTTTTTTTAATTCTTTTTCTTCAATATTATCTAATTTAGGCTAAATTATGATGTTGCATTTAAACATTTTTTTTTTTCCAACATCAAAGATTTAGGTCATATTGTAAGCCCTTAGAAACTATGAAAATAGTTCCAAGAGAATCAGCAAACCTTTAATTTTTGAGCCCATAGGGCGAGGGATGATTCGTGTGAAGGAATTATTTCCCAAATCATAAGCCCGCAACATCATTTTGAGAGGTGGCCCTTAAAAAAGTGTCGTAATACAATTTTCCTTTTTTTTGTTTGGTTTGTTATAGCAAATGTGGAAAAGATTTGGCTGGCATAAAATAAAACTACTTTTGACAATGTCAACATACAAATCACAACGAGAACCTATCATGCATTAAAGTCGAGACCTTCTTGTTTGTATTTAACCAAACCAAGTTTGGTCAGTTAGTTGGAAACTTACCTATTATCTAACCATAATTAAGGTGCTAGTTTAGAGAGTAGAGGTTGTGTATCAATTTCCATAATGTGACCTAGATGAAGAGGGTGTAGTATCCCAAGGTCTAGTGGTGCCCGCTTCAATATAATCTACATCAATCAGAGACAAAATTCTGTTGAATGGCTTGAAGAAGCTACCTCGACAATGCTCTAATCGATTCCAACTCCATAACCACTACTTTCATTGTAGGCCTCTTCTTCCCATTCAAGTGCAAGCATCTTTTTGCCAACTTTGCAACTGTTATGATTTCCTCTTTCCGACCCTACTAGAGGACTGGAGCATCAAGTATATTAAACAAGTGGTTGTCTTGCATTGAAAGAAAGAAATATGTCACTAAATTTCTTTCTCCAACAGAATGCATTAAGGAGATTGACTTTTGTTCAATTGAGAGCTCAATAAGCACAACTCCAAAGCTGTAAACATCACTCTTCTTTATAAATTGGCTTGACTAGAAGTACTCTAGGTCTAAGTATCCTATAGTCCCTTAGAGTCAAGTAGTTACGTGTGTTTGATGAATTGTAATTGACTTTGAAGTGCCAAAGTCTGAAACTTTCGCTCTATATTTATCATCCAGTGGTATATTTATGGACTTTATGTCCGCAAGTGTATTTTTCACGTAATTAGAGATTGCCAATCATTTTGACCATGTTGTGTTAAAAGATGAACTCACAGACTAGTAGAGGTACTTCTATCTCCAAACAACATCCTAGTAACTTAACCACATTTTTGTGATTGATTTGTGTTAGAATTACAACTTTATTGATGAACTATTCGAATTTGCCTTCATTTTTGTTGACTATCTTGAACTTCTTGATTGCCACAATCTTTTCATCTCGACATTCCTTTATAGACCATTACTTGGCCTCCCTAACCAAAGATCAGCTCACGTTGTAATGGTTTTGTGGCCTTCTCTACCTCCTTGAAACTAAATAGTTTCATGTGCTCCACATTATTATCTCTTGAAGACAATTACTGTTGCAATAATAGACCACCATTTCTTTTGAAAATTTTTTCCTTGAATTTAACGGTCTTTCTTATTTTAATTGTCTATACAAACCCCATGCACCAATAACTAGTAAAAATAATCCAAGACCAAAGCAGCAGCCTGCACAACTATCAAATTGAAAGATAAGTTCAATTCCATGAAAATTTTTTTTATATCATTTCTAATTCAAAGAGATTGAGAAATGATCAAATTAATTGTAGTGACTATAATAAATTAAAACTATTGAGTAATTCACATACCACAATTTTGAAATTTCAAGAGGTCCAAATTCTTAAACAAATTTAAGACCAACTTTCAGCTAATATTACAAACCAAATAAATATTGCATACTAATGATGCAACTTTAGCCTGATATTTTTTATTGAGTTACCCAACAAATAGTTGGACGCATGTATTGTCATCATCAAAACTAAAATACCCGCATGGACACGGGCAGTTATAAGGTCCGCTGTTCCCCAATATACATATAGAGAAGGCGACAGTTGAAGTCCTTTAGGTCGATACTGCTGGCATTCCCCTTAGGAATGGCCAAAAGGTAAAAACCCTAGATTCAAAAAGTAGCACCAATACTAGAAGTACTGCACATGAAGATCTAAGGAATGGCCCATCAATCAAGCAGTAACAAGTAATTAACTTTTTATAGACATCATGTCAACCTAAGGAATCAAATATGCTCTTGTATTTTATGTGAAGGGAAAAGAAACATGCATTTTGTTGCAAAATATCGAGCAAAAAGCTGATCGGTGATGTCAAAGTATCCTAGATATTGTAGACTAAACATTTTGCTTAGGACACAACCGACTTTTGCAACCAATGAAACATGATTCACCAAATAAACTGCCTTTAAGATCAGACTCTGACACAGATCAAACATTCAAGAATTGGAGAAAAACAATAGATAGGAAATGACGGTGGATGAAGGTGATGAACTAAGTGAACATAAATTGCAAGCTCACACAAGATAAAAAATATATATATATATATAGAAACAGTTATAGCAGTTACCTTATATGTTACAAACAAATTTAAAAATCAAAAAAAAAAATTTAATGAGATCGAACAATTTCTAGTAAGAAATAGAAAGAAGGGCGAGAAAAGTTTTGTCACACTAACGAGAAGAAAAGAAGAAGAAGAAGACATGAGAATCAAATTCTTCTCTGACCTAAAACAACTTGAATAGGCAGCAAAATTTTAAGCAACTTACCATGTAAAAATTCTTCAGGATTGGATTTTATTTGACAAATATTATTAGGAGGTTTTAATTTGAGAGTATCTAAAATTGTTCCATTACTTAGTGCCCACTAAAGCATCTTGTTCTGGAATGGTGAGGATTATTTTGTTTCAAAATCTTTGAAGAACTATCGATGCCTTGCAGTGAAGGAAAATAAAAGAAAGAAACTAGAGAGGAGTGAAGAGGAGATGAGGATGTTGCAAAATGTTCATGAGATAATTACTTAAAAAATAACGGCTTGTTAATAAGTCACAATAAATGTGAAAAATGCGTTAAGTTAACAAAATACTGAAACCAATACCTTGATAAACACAAAAGGTGATGTGAAATATTGCGTACCCGCTAAAGAGTAGGTGATCATATGTATTCTTCAGTTTCGGGTCAAAACCTGCAACAAAGATAGCTTTATGCAAGTATTTCACTGGTGGAAAATTTGAATTCTAGAAAACAGTCTCATATATACATAGAGACACTATTGACTTGACCTAAACTAAATGCATGGCCTGATTTGCATCGAAAATAAGAAAATATGATTGATAACATGAGATATAATGTAGAGCTAAGAAAGAATGTTCCTATATTATCAAAACCATTCTGATGAATGCAATCTCTTAATTCTAAAGTCTTCTGTCGAATTCCAAATATTCCAATGTAATATTGTTATGTGTAAGAGCATGGCATGATTTCCATTACTGATTGTTGATGGCAGAATGCCTTACTCACCAGATGTGAACATTGATAATAGGAACTCCAACTAATTTCTCCCAATTCCTTAAAGTATGGAATCTCTCTCCAGTCATCAGGCAAAAGAAGCTTCAGGAACTTATTGGAGCAAATAGATCGACAGTAAAAAAAAACTGGGAAACAAAAGTAGTGCAATTTAGACAACATGTACCTAGAGTGGCAAATACATAAGCATCTTCTTCAATCATGTCTCCACTATTTAGCAAAAACTGCTCACTGCTCCCTCATTGCTTAACTTGATCTTCTTTATTGGTGAATTAAGCTGTACTTCTCCACCCAGTGACTGAATAAGATGAATAATTAGCATTCAGAGTCTCTCAGGGGGGGTTGCCATCCAAAAAGGCCATCTTTGAACCATGTTCCTCCTGTTGAACTATTTCACTCAATTTTAGCTCTGTTGTTTCAATGTTTGAAAGAAAAATTTTAACAGGACATAAAGTAAAAATACCATATCCAGATCTATATAACACTCCCCAACCCCACTCCCAACATATATATATTGTTAAGCAGTAACAAGCTATTCCAAAGATTATGCATATGTCTAGAGTGAAATTGGAAGACAAGAGCTAGTGAAATGAACAATTTCTGTTTCCTAGTAAATACACCCACAATTCATGGGTTAGCAGAAGCACAGAAACAGATTTAAGTGGCGTATAAAGGCAAGGAAACACTGATTCATCCCATGCCTCACATGTAATAAAGGGAAAATGTGCTACTACATCGAACAAGAACATAAACAAAGGGATAAGTCGAAGTTGACATCCTAATGGCAAATCTTTCTGAGCTTGAAAAATTATCACAGCATACAACTTCAGGTGCTCAAAATTGAGCCTCCTAATTTTCTTATGTGCTACATTTACTTATGCAAGAAAGATGCTAATTCTAGCATGAACAATAATTCCACCAAAAGATCATAAATGATATTCTCTTGCCCATCTTATTAGACTACATGTGTTTTTTCTCATAAAATCAACACGCAAAACCAGGATGGATCAGTGAGTAACCTGAAGAAACCAATTTGAAGCTATCAATATGTAATAAATTAAGAGTTCATAAGGGTTAATGAAGTTGAGTGCCTTTGACATTGCAATGAAGACCTCAGTAGTCACTTCGATTTGATACACCCTAATAAAGAAAAGGGAGAAAAAAGTTTTTAGTCATTTATATTGAAATATTAAGCCAACTAACTATCGCACAGTGTCAAAGTCAATAAGACCAAGGATATCAACAATTCTCAATTTTCAGAACTGAAGTGATGAATTGATATATTACCTAATCAGGTGTCAAGAATGAGGAAATATTTCTTAGCATAAACCAATAAAATTTTGTGGTAGTTGCTTAGTCTTCTACTAACTACCATCTAGAGAGGAAACAATTTTCTCTATTTTTTATTTTTTATTTTTTGACAGGGGAGAAGGGGTGGCAAAGGGGAGTTCAAGGATTGTTCAAGTCATCAACACATTTCTCTCTAGCAATAGCACAACTTAAGTCATACAAGTGTCATCATCCAACACCACTACATTCCTTATCCTTTTTAAGGATTTATTTGCAGAATCAATGATAAAACTTGCAAAGTTGTAGACCCATTCTGCAAACAAACATAGGAGTAGAATCCAAATAAGTGATAATGGTTTACATCTAATTTTAAGAATGTAAAAGTTAGCTTGGCTATGAACATAGGGCTAAATAGATCACTAATTTATGGACTAGAGTTACATTATTAGTTTTGGTTTGATCTATCTAACGAGATTTTTCATTCTTTCCTATGTAAACTTGCAAAGAGCTGCTTTGGACTCACGAAGTAAGTTAGTAATGAATTGTATGAGCAGCTACCTTATCTTAGTGACTTTGGTGTTAAATTATACCTACTTTCTCATCCACTCCTAAACTGTTAAACCATCTTGAGCCTCAACATAGGCTGCCCACCAATGATTGCTAGCAAGAGTCCAATCGCAAATGTCATTTGGATTGTCATAATGATTATATTTTTGACCATTTCTAATAAAATTATCCTTATTTTCTTTATGGTGCAAGGCATAATGTTGGACACAAAGACTTGTTTAGGTTAGTTTATCTACAATATTCACAAGCACAACATTAGATAACAATACATAAAAAAATAAGAGTTCAATAAAATATTTTTTAAATTTTAATTTTATTTACTTATAAATTAAATAAAATGTGTTTTCATTTATATTATGAAATTAAATACACGATTAACAGAAATTCAATAGTAATGACATCGTTTTGGGAATTAAAAATTTCTCTTATTTATTTTTTTAGTTATTTTCTCAAATAATTCTTCATTACACTATTTTACCTTACTTACCCCTCTATCCACTTTTGTCTGTCGACTCTATACACAATTTTATAAGCTAACTAGCGGCCCAACAATTGTAATACCCTCCAGCCTCCTTTGACCATTAACATGGTACCCTACAATAATTTGATGGTGGCAAAATCTAAAGTCCACCTTTGATTCGATATGATACCAAATGACCCAATTTTGAAAAGGCCTAATCACTAAAGTACAAAGCTATCACCTACTTGATTTCTACACTCAAGAAAGGTAGGTTAATTACTCATACACTATCAATTTTGAATTTACTTAATGATAATATATCATGTTCCTCATGTCTTATTGGGGCTAGGCTACTAATGTAATGTAATTTAACCAAAGAGAAAAGATGCAGATGACTAATAGAAGCAAAATTAGCAAAGGCCTTACAACAAGTAAAGAGTTGAGGAATTTCCAATCTCCTTCGGAAGTGACCCGGTCAAGGAATTACCATGCAACTGAAGAATGATCAAGCTACGAGACTCATATTTATTTGCAGGTATTGGGCCAACCAGTCCATTGCTCTGAAGATCCAAAACCTTTAGGTTCTGAAAGTAGCCAAGCTCTAGCGGCATTTTTTAAGGTAAGGTTGTTCCACAAAAAATTCAAGTATCCCAAATTTGAGTATAGACCCATTTTCACAAGAATATGTCCTGTGAGATAGTTGTTTGAATTGTCCAATGTGTGAACCGATCCAAGAATTTACTTAAACTGGTTGGAATGGAACCCGTCAATTTGTATTGTGAAAAATTTACTTCCTCTAGCCTAAGATAAAAATGCCCTTCAGTATGCTGCCATGAAGGCTGTTACCTCTAATTCGAATAACTGATATTGTGGCACAGTTAACTATTATTGCTGGAATGCTACTTGTGAGCTTCTTGTTGGACAAGCTCATGTACTTTAGTGAAGTCAGATCACCAAATTGATGACGGTAGGCTTCCAGTAAATCCATTGCTCAACAAGTCCAAGTATTCCTAGGTTGCTAAGATTCCCAAAGTTACCTATCAATTTCTTCTTGTATCTGCAGAATCCAATATCCACAGGTAGTGGTCCCAAAAATTTGTTGCCCTGTAACGGGAGATCTTTCAAGTTGCGGATGGTAGATACCCTTTTGGCACAAACTTGGAAATGCATTGTGTGAAAAATGTAAAGTTCGAAGACATTTAAGTAACCAAATTCCAGTTGAAAAATCTGGGACACCAGAAATTTTGTTGTTGGAGAGCTTGAGAGTGTTTAAAGAAGAGCAGGCAACTACATTCGGTAATGGCCCTTGAAGCAAATTGTCAACTAAAGAAAGGTAACGAAGGGACATATGGTTTCATAAGAGATCATTAGAAACTTGTCCTAAGAAGGAGTTTTTGGAAAGGTCAAGAAATCTTGTGGAACCAAGCGAAGATGGAATGGGACCAAAAAGACTATTGTGACTGAGTTTAGCCTTCCAAGACTGCTCATAAGACCAAGCTCAAAACTGATAGTTCCACTAAAATTGTTATGAGCAAGTGATAAGGTTTTAAACCTTGCAACTTTTGAAGCCCTTTACCAAATTTCCTGGATAAGTTGAGGCCATTGAGTGAGACTTGAGAAACTCGACCGGTCACCGGATTGCACTGTATGATTCCATGAACAGGGGGAGTCATCGTCTTCGTTCCAAAGCTGAGACAAGAAGATGCATCAATAATACCTGACTTGAAAACAAGAAGGCCTAAAACATCATCGTTGAGTAGAATGGGCACATCATCATTTCTAATGAAACTTTTAAGACCAGTTACCAAAATCAGAAACTATAATAAAAATAGAACCAAACCCATTTATCACCATTTCTTGCCCACCCCCTCTCTCTTTCTGTCTCTCTTTTTTTTTTATTATTTTTTGTGTGTTATGGTGGTCCTTGAAATTTGCAAGCAGAGAGGTAAGCTTGAAAAGATAGAAAGTGAAGGGATAAGCATGAAGGAAAATTAACGCGACAATTTTGACCATATGGCTCCTTACATATTCTCTGCAAAACATGGCCCAAGTTCTTGTCTATAAGCTCACGTACAAGTCTCTCTCTCTTTGCTTTGAAGTGACTGAATTTGTCTCTTCCATACGCTGCTTCCTACCACGTGCTTCACTTTCTGCATTGGAAGATTAATGATTTTCACCTTTTAAGAGCAATACTATTACTATTCACACATTGTATTTTAAAGTGTAAATTTTATGTATCTGAAACTTTGTATATCTATTTATAATTTTCTACAAGTATAGGCATATAATGAAATGTTTTCTTTTTTTATATATTTTTCTACAAGTATAGGCATAAAGTGAAATGCAAAACTAAGAGAAAACACGAAAGAGACTTTCGTCTTTCTATGCAATGTGGTTAAAGATTTATTGCCATTGGGAACATTCATTTTACTTGGTCCTTTCAATAGAGAAGAATAAATTCCCAAATTTCTCTTCAAAGCACTATAATCCAAGCTTGTAAATATGCCTTCAACAAGAAGCCTACTTGTTAGCTTGTTATATGATATATTCACTGCAAGAATATTCTCTTGTTTTTTTAGCTCCTATGGTATCACCCTAGTAAGGCATCTTCACTTTCAATTTCAATTAGGTGTTTACTTTGTTTTGGTAAAACACTTACTCCAAATTGCAAGTTAAATGCATTCATTGGCCTTATTTTGGTATAACTAATAAAAACCTAGTAGTAATGCAATCATTCTAGGCACTAAAAATCTCTATCATTTATTTGTCTTCAGTTATTTTCTCATATAATTCTTCACGATATTATTTTTCCTTCTCGACCCACTTTTTGTCTGTTAATTCTATACACAATTATAAGCCAACTAGTAGGTTGACACCGCCTTGATATGATACCAAATGATCCAATTTTGAAAAGACTTCATTACTAAGGCATAGTACTATCCATTTACTTGATCTAAAATCTTCTAGTGAAATTAGATTTATGATATATATGATCTAATTAAAAAAACATAAATCTATTAAAATGCAATATATATATTTGTATATATAATATAAAATTTTTACTTGAATTTATTAAATTTATATTTACCATCTTAAGACCTCATTTTTAATTATAAGAATAAAAATTGTATAATATAATTAAGACAATATTTTAATAATGCAATTGATTTTTTTGGTAAAAAGAGTTTTACATGAAATTTTATATTTACTTTTTTTTATTAGTATAGTTCATATATAATTTTATATTTTATAAATTTATTTTATTATTATTTTAATTAATTTAACTTAAATTTGAAAAATCTTTTTCCTTCAAATGATTTATATGTTATGTACTAGAATTTTTTAAATTTGAAATAACTTTTGCATCTCATGCCATGCTTGATCGTCTTTTTTCAAATCAAATTTAGTCACGATGAATCAAGAGCTTCTTCTTCTTTTCCCCAATAATAACAATTTACCTTAAGTTGGGAAAGGGAATGCAACGAAATATGTTTACTAAGGAACTACGAGCATTATGTTGGTTATATAGGTTCTAATGATGTATGCCCCATTCTTGGAACTACCAAGATAGAAATAGTTCATGCATCAAAGTTGAACCCTTCTTGTTTGTATCTAACCAAACCAAGTCTAGTTAGGTAGTCAAAAAGCCTTATATATTATTTGAACAATAATTAAGGTGTCTGGCTAGAGAGTAGAGGTTTGCATATCAATTTCCATAGGCATGGGGGATGTGGTTCAAATGTGACCATATGATGGGAGAGAATGCATCTCCCAATGGTCCACAATGCCCGGCTTTAGCATAATCCACCTTGTCGGGGGCCAAATCTTGAATGAATGGGTTGAAAAAAGCTGGCCTCTAATCGGAACGGCCTATATCACTTTCAACTCCCATAGGCCACTACTTTCAATTGTAAGGCCCTCTTCTTTCCCATTCAATGTGCAAACATCTTTTTGCCAGCTTTGCAACTGCTCTAATCTCTTCTTTTTGGCCTTACTTGAGGACTTAAGCATCAAGTATACAAACAAGTGGTTCTCTTGCATTGAAAGAGAGAAATATGTCATTAAACTTCTTTCTTCACTAGAATGCATCGAGATATTGACGTGGTTCCAAAACAGACAATATGATTATTGAAACCAAATAGTTGTGGCCTTCTAGTTGAGATATTTTTAAGGATTTAGCTCACGTTATAGTTGTTTGTGGCCTTCTTTAGTTCCTTGGAACCAAATAGTTTCATTTGCTCAACGTTATTATCTCTTGAAGACAATCGTTGTTGCAATAGCAAACCACTATTTCTTTTGAAAAAATTTTGTTTGAGTTTAGTGGCCTTTCTTCTTTAAATTGTTTTGTACAATGCTCATGCACTAATAACTAGTACAAGTAATCAAATACTAGATTTGCAGCCTGTACAACTATCAAATCAAAAGATAAGTTTAATTCTATGAAAAAATTTGGATATCATTTCTAATTCAGAAAGATTAAGAAATGATTGTGTTATTATAATGACTATAATAAACTACATCCAGTCGAAGTGATTAGCCTACCACAAATTTGAGCTTTCAAAATGTCCAAATCCTTGAACAAATTTACAATTGACTTCCAACTAATTCTACAACCAAATAGATATTGCATACCTATGATGATAACTTTAGCCCAAAATTTTTTACTGAGTTCATAAAGAAATGGTGGGTAACATGTATTCTTGCTGTCATGATGAAGTACCCATCAGGACATAAGCAGTTATAGGATCCTCAATCCCCAATATACATACAAGGAAGGCGACAATTTGAGTTTGAGTTCATACAGCGGCCCCTACCAATTAGGAATATTAAGACAAATAATGTTATTTCAGGGATCTTTGGTAAGAATTATAAAAGAGTTCCCAAGTACTAATTGGATTTCAAAAATTCGCAACAAAAGAAAAAAGTTTCAACATTTTTATAAAAAAATTTACAAGTCAACATCATATTTGTGGCGTCATATTCTATATTTAAGTTAAAGCTATAATATTTGCACATCTGTCAAGGATCTCGTGAAAGGATTTGGAATAATCAGAGGAACCATCAGTGCAAACACATATATGCCTTTGTGATAACTGTGTCCAACAAGAGCCATTGCTGCTGCAAAAAAGAGCTGAAGTTTTAGCTAGTTGACAATATCCTATAATGCTTCCCATTCAAGGACTGCAGGAACATATTCCCGCTGTATCAATAGGTCAAGAGATAGTTGCCTAGAAGCAAACCAGTCTTGGTTAACCATGAAGGTAGTCTTGTTGTCACTACAATACTTAGAATCATCTTTTACAACACCAGTCATCCCTACTTCAAAAGACTTGATGTGAGGAGGAATGGTGGCTTGACAGCATCTCAGGCCATAACAACCATCACTTCTTTAGGTTCTGCTACAAAAGGAAAACAACCCACCAATAGGGCGGTGATTCGTCAGAANAGGCAATCTTGTTGTCACTGTAATAGTTATAATCATCTTTTACAACACCAGTTATCCCTACTTCAATAGACTTGATGTCAGGAGGAATGGTGGCTTGACAGCATCTCAGGCCATAACAACCATGACTTCTTTAGGTTCTGCTACGAAAGAAAAGACACCTACCAACAAGGTGGTGATTCGTCAAAAGCACAACATAATTGTTTTAACCTGTAACTATGAACCTGTTATATACATTGAATAGAAGAAAGGGTTGTTTGACATGTCAATTGTTCCATCAAAGCTTTTGTTGTTGTTGCAGTTGTAAAAAAAGACTGAATTATTAACTTAAACCAAACCTTAATTGAAATGTTGAGCAATTCCATTTCCATGCTTGTCAAGAAAGGTTTGGGAGGCCTAAAGGTGTCATTACAATCTACCACAAAGTTGTCGTTCAAGGAACAATTAAGTCTAACTCCAAAAAGGAAGGGAATGACAACGTCTCCACATTTACCTTTACATCCAGGATGTGCTAAAAATTCATCTTATGCTACTACTTTTGTGAACCATAATAGCAAAATGACATGAAATAAAATTGGAGTTGCCATTAAGAATACAACCTGCGAAATTAATCACTCTTAATCTTTAATTTTAATTATAATAAGTATAATATTTAAATCAAATTATATATATATAACATAAAATAACTATAAAAAACAACTATAAAACAAAAAATGAATTAAAAAATATAAAAAATAATATATATAATATACTAAATTAAATTAAAATATATAATATATATTATAATAATAATTCTAATAATTAATTAGAATATGGATTATAATATATAATATGAATTATATGGAATAAGAAATATAGAATAAAATTGGAATAAAATAGAATAAATATTAATATGGAATGAAAACATATTGTGTCCAATAAGATTTGAACCTATACCAAGGTTTACAAGACCTATGTCCTATTGAAAAAATTTTGGGAATTGCATATTTAACTAAATGATGGATTAAACCTGTTAGAATTCTATTTATAAATTTTATTTATATATTATATAATTAATGTTATATATAGTATTCTATATAGTAATAGAATTATGTATAATATTATAATTATATTAATTATTATATATATTATATTATTATTTATTACCCTTACTTTTCTCTTATCATTATTTCATTCTTGTAATATATAGATAACAAAATATAGCTAATAAATAAATTACATATTTAGTATAATTTAAATACTTAAATATAATAACTAATAAGACTTTGACTATTAAGCATTTACCTAAAAATTATGGGCAGCCACTTGCGGTCGACTAGAAGTGAAGGTCAACTCTATTTTCTACAGGTTCTTAATAAACAATACTTGCTAAGACTTTTGAAATTTATTTGCAACAAGTTTTTTTTTTTTTTTACCATCTATTTGCTATAAGCTTCGTTTTCTTCTTACCATAGACTGTTATGTTTGTACAACTAGAATAATTTTGAAACCCATGCACTCTGATGGTAACTAGTAGTCACTTAAGTTTCCAACAACTAGAAAAGCAATAAATGAAGACGAGGATTAATTACCAAAGGTTGCCTGTGCACGTAATTTTGAAATAAGTAGCTTGATTTTCAAATTCGTAAACTTCACGAGTATTTCAATTATGTAATGCAAAACAAAATCTATTCAATGAAGTATAATTTTCTATATAATCTTTTTTAATGGATGAAAGGAAGAGGAGTGCATAAACAGATAAAATGTCTATTTTAATTCTTACTCCTAAAATCTATGTACTATAGGCTCTGTTTTTCTTCTTACCATCTATTTGCTAGAGGCCCTGTTTTCTTCTTATAGTTTATTTGCTACAAGCTTTGTTTTCTTCTTTCTATAGGCTACTCTATTTTCTATTAGCTCCTTTAGGTTCTGTTTTCTTCTTACCATCTATTTGTTATATGCTTTGTTTTCTTCCTACCTTAGGCTACTCTGTTTTCTTCTTACTGTCTATTTGCTACAAGCTCTATTTTCTTCTTACAATAAGTTGTTGTATTTTCTACAGGCTCTGTTTTCTTCTTACAGTCTATTTGCTACAAGCTTTGTTTTCTTCTTTCCATAGGCTACTCTGTTTTCTATTGGCTCCTCCAGGTTCTATTTTCTTCTTACCATTTATTTGCTACAGGCTTTATTTTCTTCTTACAATAGGTTGCTTTATTTTCTATAGGCTCCTACAGGCTATGTTTTTTTCTTACCATCTATCTGCTAGAGGCTCTATTTTGTTTTTACCATAGGTTGCTCTATTTGGACAAGTGGATTGACAGTCCTCCCAATCTTAGCCCATACACTCTGATGGTAGCTAGTAGTTACATGAGTTTCCAATAGTTGGAAAGCAACAAATGAGGATAAGGATTAATTACCAAAGGTTGCCTGTGCACATAATTTTGAAAGAAGTAGCTTGATTTTCAAATTTGTAAACCCCACGAGTATTTTAACCATGTAATGCAAACAAAATCTATTCATTGAAACTTAATTTGTCGTATAATCTTTTTTGATGGATGAAAGAAAGAGGAGTGCATGAACAGATAAAATGTCTATTTTGGCACCTACTCCTAAAATCTATTTGCTACAGGCTCTATTTTCTTCTTACTATCTATTTGCTATAAGCATCATTTTCTTTTTTCCATATGCTACCTTGTTTTCTACAGACTCCACTAGGTTCTATTTTTTTTCTTATTTTTTACTTGTTATAGGCTTTATTTTCTTCCTATCTTAAACTACTGTGTTTTCTTCTTACCGTTTATTTACTACAGGCTCTGTTTTCTTCTTACCATAGGCTGTTCTATTTTCTACAGGCTCTTATAGGCTCTATATTCTTCCTACCATTTATTTGCTAAAGGCTCTGTTTTCATCTTATTGTCTATTTGCTAAAGACTCTGTTTTCTTCTTATCAGAGACTGCTCTGTTTGGACAAGTGGATTGATAGTCCTCCCAATCTTAACCCATACACGCTAATGGTAACCAGCAGTCACATGAGTTTGCAACAATTGGAAAGCAACAAATGAGGATGAGGACTAATTACTAAAGGTTTCTAGTAAACAAAATTTTGAAAGAAGTAGCTTGATTTTCAAATTTGTAAACTCCATGGGTATTTCAACCATGTAATGCAAAACAGAATCTATTCATTGAAACTTAATTTGCCATATAATCTTTTTTCATGGATGAAAGGAAGAGGAGTGCACGGAAAGATAAAATGTCTATTTTAGTACCTACTCTTAAAATCGATTTGTTATAGGCACTATTTTCTTCTTTTCGTAGGTTGCTCTATTTTCTACAGGCTCCTAGAGGTTCTATTTTCTTCTTAACATTTCTTTGTTATAGGCTTTTTTTTTTTTTCCTACCTTAGGCTGCTTTATTTCTACAAGCTCTATTTTCTTTTTATCGTCTATTTACTACAGGCTTTGTTTACTTCTTACCATTTATTTGCTAGAGGCTTTGTTTTCTTCTTACTAAAGGCTACTCTATTTGGACAAGTGGATTGATAGTCCTCTCAATCTTAGCCTATACACTTTGATGGTAGCTAGTAGTCACACAAGTTTCCTATAATTGGAATGGAACAAATGAGGACGAGGATTAATTACCAAAGGTTGCTAGTGCACATAATGTTGAAAGAAACAACTTGATTTTCAAATTCGTAAACTCCACGGGTATTTCAACCATGTAATGCAAAACATAATCTATTTATTGAAACTTAAATTGTTTTATAATCTTTTTTAGTGGATGAAAGGAAGAGGAGTGCACGTACAGATGAAATGTCTATTTTAGTACCTACTCCTAAAATCTATTCGCTACAGGCACTGTTTTCTTCTTATCGTCTATTTGCTATAGGATTTATTTTCCTTTTACCATCAGCTGCTCTGTTTTCTTCTTACCATTTATTTACTAGAGGCTCTATTTTCTTCTAACTACCTATTTGGTAGAGACTCTATTTTCTTTTATCAAAGGCTGCTCTGTTTGGACAAGTGGATTGACAATCCACCTAATCTTTAGCCCATACACTCTAATGGTAACCGGTAGTCACACGAGTTTCCAACAGTTGGAATGCAACAAATGAAGACGAGGATTAATTGCCAAAGGTTGCCAATACGCATAATTTTGAAAGAAGTAGGTTGATTTTCAAATTCATAGACTCTACGGGTATTTCAATCATGTAATGCAAAACAAAATTTATTCATTGAAGCTTAATTTTCCATATAATCCTTTTTTATGGATGACAAGAAGAGGAGTGCACAAACAGATAAAATATATATTTTAGTATCTATTCATAAAATTTATTTGTTATAAGCTCTATTTTTTTCTTACTGTCTATTTGCTACGGGCTTTGTTTTCTTATTTCCGTAGGCTGCTATGTTTTCTACAGGCTCCTTCAAGTTTTGTTTTCTTTTTATCATCTATTTTCTTTAGGCTCTCTTTTCTTCCTACCTTATATTGTTTTATTTTCTATAGGCTCGTATAGGCTCTATTTTCT
This sequence comes from Bruguiera gymnorhiza, assembly GCA_020883675.1. NCBI lineage: Eukaryota > Viridiplantae > Streptophyta > Magnoliopsida > Malpighiales > Rhizophoraceae > Bruguiera > Bruguiera gymnorhiza. Next base: position 160,023 of record JAIRCJ010000362.1, on the reverse strand, counting down.
TCTTACTGTCTATTTGCTACAGGCACTGTTGTCTTCTTACCATAGGTTGCTCTGTTTTCTATAGGCTTGTATAGGCTTTATTTTCTTCCTACCGTTTATTTGCTAGAAGCTCTGTTTTCTTCTTATTGTCTATTTGCTAGAGGCTCTATTTTCTTCTTACTAAAGGCTACTCTGTTTGGACAAGTGGATTGATAGTCCTCCTAATCTTAGCCCATACACTTTGATGGTAGCCAACAATCATACAAGTTTCCAATAGTTGGAATGGAACAAATGAGAACGAGGATTACTTACCAAAGGTTGCCAATGCACATAATTTTGAAAGAAACAACTTGATTTTCAAATTCATAAACACCACGGGTATTTCAACCATGTAATGCAAAATAAAATTTATTCATTGAAACTTAATTTGTCATATAATCTTTTTTGGTGGATGAAAGGAAAAGGAGTGTATGAACAGATAAAATGTCTATTTTTGTACATACTCCTAAAATATGTTTGCTATAGGCCCTGGTTTCTTCTTACCATATATTTGCTACAGGCTCTGTTTTCTTCTTTTCGTAGGCTACTCTATTTTCTATCGACTCCTCCAGGTTTTGTTTTCTTCTTACCGTTTATTTGCTACAAGCTCTATTTTTTTCCTATCTTAGGTTGCTCTGTTTCTACAGGCTCCTACAGGTTCTGTTTTCTTCATACCGTCCATTTCCTATCGGCTCTGTTTTCTTCTTACCATTGGCTACTCTATTTACTACAGGCTTTATTTTCTTCTTATCGTTTATTTGCTAAAGATTCTATTTTCTTCTTACCATCTATTTGTTAGAGTCTCTATTTTCTTTTTACCAGAGGTTGCTATGTTTGGACATATGGATTAACAGTCCTTCCAATCTTGGCCCATACACTCTAATGGTAGCCAACAGTCACATGAGTTTCCAATAGTTGGAATGCAACAAATGAGGATGAGGATTAATTACCAAAGGTTATTAGTGCACATTATTTTGAAAGAAGTAGCTTGATTTTCAAATTTGTAAACTCTATGTGTATTTTAAGCATGAAATGCATAACAAATCTATTCATTGAAACTTAACTTTCCATATAATCTTTTTTGATGGACAAAAGGAAGAGGAGTGCACGAACATATAAAATGTTTATTTTTGTACCTACTCCTAAGATCTATTTGCTACAGGCTCTATTTTTTTCTTTTCATAGGCTGCTCTATTTTCTATAGGCTCCTCTAGGTTCTACTTTCTTTTTAGCCTTTATTTGCTACAGGCTATATCTTTTTCATACCTTAGGCTACTCCATTTCTACAAGCTCTGTTTTTTTCTTACCATCCATTTACTATAAGCTATGTTTTCTTCTTACCGTTTATTTGCTAGAGGCTTTATTTTCTTTTTATCATTTATTTGCTAAAGGCTCTATTTTCCTGTTATCGGAGGTTGCTTTGTTTGGACAAGTGGATTGACAGTCCTCCCAATCTTAGCCCATACACTCTAATGGTAGCCAACAGTCACAAAAGTTTCTAATAGTTGGAAAGCAACAAATGAGGACAATGAGTAATTAACTAAGGTTACCTGTGCACATAATTTTGAAAGGAGTATGCTGATTTTCAAATTCGTAAACTCCATGGGTATTTCAGCCATGTAATGCAAAACATAATCTATTCATTGAAGTTTAATTTGTCGTATAATCTTTTTTTATGAATGAAAGGAAGAGGAGTGCACAAAAGATAAAATGTCTATTTTAGTACCTACTACTAAAATCTATTTGCTACAGGCTTTCTTTTCTTCTTACCGTCTATCTGTTATAGTTGGAAAGCAACAAATGAGGACAATAAGTAATTACTAAAGCTTACTTGTGCATATAATTTTGAAAGAAGTAAGTTAATTTTCAAATTCGTAAACTCCACAGGTATTTCAGCCATGTAATATAAAACATAATCCATTCATTGAAGCTTAATTTGCCGTATAATCTTTTTTGATGGATGAAAGGAAGAGGAGTGTACAAACAGATAAAATGTCTATTTTAGTACCTACTCATAAAATGTATTTGCTATAGGTTCTATTTTCTTTTTATCATCTATTTCCCACAGGCTCTATCTCTTTTTTCCGTAGGCTGCTATATTTTTTACTAACTCCTCCAAGTTTTGTTTTCTTCTTATCGTCTATTCTCTATAAGTGTTATTTTCCTCCTACCTTTCCTACAGGCTCTATCTCTTTTTTCCATAGGCTGCTATATTTTTTACTGACTCCTCCAAGTTTTGTTTTCTTCTTATCGTCTATTCTCTATAGGCGTTATTTTCCTCCTACCTTAGCTTGCTCTATTTTCTACAAGCTCTCTTTTCTTTTTACCGTTTATTTGCTACAAGTTCTGCTTTTTTCTTACCATAAGCTACTCTATTTTCTACAGGAGCCTTAGAAAATTGATTAGCCTAAGGTAGGAAGAAAATATAGCTTGTAACAAATAGATGGTAAGAAGAAAACAGAACTTGGAGGAGCTTGTAGAAAATAGAGTAGCATATGGTAAGAAGAAATAGAGCTTGTAGGAGCCTATAGAAAACTAAGCAACCTAATGTAGGAAGAAAATATAGCTACAGTAAATAGACTATAAGAAGAAAATAGAACCTAGAGGAACATATAGAAAACAAAGCAACATACAAAAAGAAGAAAACATAGCCTGTAGGAAATAGATGGTAAGAAGAAAATAAAGTGTGGAGCAAATATATTTTAGGAGTAGGTACTAAAATAGACATTTTATCTATCCATGCACTCCTTTTCCTTTCATCCATCAAAGAACATTATACAAAAAATTAAGCTTTAAAGAATAGATTATGTTTTGCATTACATGGTTGAAATACCGATGGAGTTTACGTATGTGAAAATCAAACTACTGAAGTTCCATTTCTGCGAACGTGGATTTGGCATCGGACTTATTGTTGCATGAGATAAATGGATTTGAATGTCAGATTTGCGTATTGGATTTGTTGTCAACAGTGTTATGACAGGTCTTTATTTATTTGAAAGCCAGGAGTAACTTGAAGATATATGAGCTGAATGTTCCAGATGGAGAGAGTCGACTCCATGTCAAAGGAGAGTCGACTCCATGCGGCTATTTGTCGAAGAGTTCCAGAAGAGTCGACTCCACGGCCCAGGAGAGTCGACTCACGTTGTCAGATTGGATTAGTCGACTCTTGTATTAAGATGAGTCGACTCTTCATCCGATCAGTCGACTCTTGCAGATCTGATCGTAACTTGTTTTTACACGTACAGGATTATGGACGGCCAGGATTCATGATTTCAGTAATCTACGGTCTACGGTCAGCTGCGCATTAGGGCTACACTATAAATATGCGTTGCGTTGAGAAATGAGTAGATTTTCGTGCGCAAGCAAAAGAGAAAACCAGAAAGGGAGAAAATACATGATCAGCGCATAAGAGAGGTTGTAGAACATGAGAGAATATACAGATTCTTAGTGCAACCAGGAGAGTTAGAATAGCTTGAGTGAATAAGCTATTCAGGAGTTCTTGATCAAAGGAAACCCAGATCCATCGAGCAGATATACCAGTACGTGCAGAAGGTTCAAGAGGTGATCTCCAATCAACTGATATTCTTCTTTGTCGGGTTTCAGATCGAGAGTAAGGTGACTGCTATCTCATTTACTATACTTCAACGAAGCAGTATCATCAAGAGACTGAGATCTATTATTTCATACATGCGTAAAAGAGATTCTCGGTGTAATATTTATTTATTCAGTGTACTTGTTTGCAAGCCGTGCTAAGGCATGTATTTTGATTGAGGTTTAGTGAAACCCATCTGTAGGGGGATTAAAGGAAGAAAAGATCCTTTCCCTACCACTGTAAAGATCCATTGGAAGATTATAGTGCAATCCGTGTGGTGAGGTTAGCACTCATCACACCAAGGACGTAGCCTTCACATTGAAGGTGAACCTTGTAAATCTCTGTGTCTGATTTGTGGGATTGTTTGTGTTTAAAGACCTGATCTTAACAGGATAACGAAGGGTTTAAGTGAAAAAGATTTTAAGAGATTAAAATTGGATACCACTGATTCACCCCCCCTCTCAGTGGTGTGTGTGATCCTGAGTGGACTTTCAATGTATTTTTGTTCAATTAACATATTCAAATATAATATTTTTCGCATATTATATTTTTCTCACCAATTAAATCAAACGACATTAATAATAAACTTAAAAATCAAAATATTTCAATTTTGCAATTTTTTGAATTTTAAAATCTGCTAGAGATAACTGAATTATTAATACTCTGTTGAATTTAAATTTTGCAATTTTCTTAATTGTCTCCTTTGCCTCAATACAATTTGAAATGATTTATAGAATTCTTGACTTCAGACAAATTACTTAAGATAAAGGAAAAGGAATGGACCCTAATAAGATGGTTCCCTACTCCTATCTAGGGATATATGCTTCACACAACCTTGAAATATGAGATTGCTATTTATAATATTCATCCACTAATGTGTCTTTTATGAATTGAGTCCATTACTTGTATTTTTGTTCAATTGACATATTATATTTTTCACATATTATATTTTTCTCACGAATTAAATCAAACGACATTAACAATAAATTTAAAAATCAAAATATTGCAATTTTTAGAATTTTAAAATCTACTAGGGATAAATGAATTGTCAATACACTGTTGAATTTAAATTCTACAATTTTCTGAATTGTCTCCTTTGCCTCAACTCAATTTGAAATAATTAATATAATCTTTAGGCAAATTACTTAAGAAAAAGCAAAAGCAATGTACTCTAATAAGAAGGTTCTGCACTCCCATATAGGGATATATGCTTAACATAACATAGAAACTTGGGACTGATATTTATAATAATCATCCACTAAAATGTATTTTATGGAATTGAGTCCATTACTTGTATTTTTGTTCAATTAACTTATTCAAATATTGTATTTTTCTCAGTAATCAAATCAAATGACATCAACAACAAATTTAAAAAGCAAAATATTGCTTGTTTGCAATTTTTAGAATTTTAAAATCTACTAGGGATAAATAGATTGTCAATAATCTGTTGAATTTAAATTTTGCAATTTTCTTAATTCTCTCCTTTGCCTCAAGGAAATTTGAAATGATTTATGGAATTCCTATTTTCAGACAAATTACTTAAGAAAATGGAAAAGCATTGGACTCTAATAAGATGGTTCAGCTCTCCCATCTAGGGATATATGCTTCACACAACCTTGAAACTTGAGATTGCTATTTATAATATTCATCCACTAAAGTGTGTTTTATGTAATTGAGTTCATTACTTGTATTTTTGTTCAATTAGCATATTCAAATATTATATTTTTCACATAGTATATTTTTCTTACCAATTAAATCAAACGGCGTTAACGATAAATTTAAAAATCCAAATATTTCGATTTTTCAATTTTTAGAATTTATAATCTGCTAAGGATAATTCAATTGTCTATACTCTGTTGAATTTAAATTTTGCAATTTTTTGAGTTGTCTCCTTTGCCTCAACGTAATTTGAAATGATTTATATAATCTTCATGTCAATTGCTTAAGAAAAAGCAAAAGCAATGGGCTATAATAAGAAGGTTCTACACTCCCATAAGAAGGTTAATAATCTATTGAATTTAAATTTTGAAATTTTCTTAATTCTCTCCTTTGCCTCCATGCAATTTGAAATGATTTATAGAATTCCTATTTTCAGACAAATTACTTAAGAAAAAGGAAAAGCAATGGACTATAATAAGATGGTTCTACACTCCCATCTGGGAATATATGCTTAACACAACATTGAAACTTAGGATTGCTATTTATAATATTCATCCACTAATGTGTATTTTATGCAATTGAGTCCATTACGTGTATTTTTGTTCCATTAACTTATTCAAATATTGTATTTTTCTCGCCGATCAAATCAACCGACATTAACAACAAATTTAAAAATCAAAATATTGCATTTTTGCTATTTTTATAATTTTAAAATCTATTAGGGATAAATAAATTGTCAATAACCTGTTGAATTTAAATTTTGCAATTTTCTTAATTCTCTCCTTTGCCTCAAAGCAATTTGAAATGATTTATAGAATTCTTGTTTTCAGACAAATTATTTAAAAAAAAGGAAAAACAATGAACTCTAATAAGATGGTTCCGCACTCCCATCTAGCGATATATGCTTCACACAACCTTGAAAATTGGGTTTGCTATTTATAATATTCATCCACTAAAATTTCTTTTATGCAATTGAGTCCATTACTTGTATTTTTGTTAAATTGACATATTCAAATATTATATTTTTCACATATTATATTTTTCCCACCAATTAAATCAAACAACTTTAACAATAAATTTAAAAATCAAAATATTGCATTTTTGCAATGTTTAAAATTTTAAAATCTACTAGGAATAAATGAATTGTCAATACACTATTTAATTTAACTTTTGCAATTTTTTGAATTGTCTCCTTTGCCTCAACACAATTTGAAATAATTTATATAATTTTCAGGCAAATTACTTAAGAAAAAGCGAAAGCAATGGATTGTAATAAGAAGGTTCTACACTCCCATCTAAGGATATATGCTTAACACAACATTGAAACTTGGAAGTGCTATTTATAATATTCATCCACTTAATTGTATTTTATGCAATTGAGTCTATTGCTTGTATTTTTGTTCAATTAACATATTCAAATATGATATTTTTCACATAATATATTTTTCTCACCAATTAAATCAAACAACATTCACAATAAATATAAAAATCAAAATATTTCGATTTTGCAACTTTTAGAATTTTAAAATTTGCTAGGGATAACTGAATTGTCAATACTCTGTTGAATTTAAATTTTGCAATTTTCTGAATTGTCTCCTTTGCCTCAACGCAATTTGAAATGAGTTATATAATCTTCAGGCAAATTACCTAAGAAAAAGCAAAAGCAATGAACTGTGATAAGAAGGTTCTGCACTTCCATTTAGGGATGTATGCTTAACACAACATTGAAACTTAGGATTGCTATTTATAATATTCATCCACTAAAGTGTATTTTATGCAATTGAGTCCATTACTTGTATTTTTGTTCAATTAACTAATTCAAATATTGTATTTTTCTCTCCAATCAAATCAAACAACCTTAACAACAAATTGAAAAATCAAAATTTTACATTTTTGCAATTTTTAGAATTTTAAAATCTGCTAGGGACAACTAAATTGTCAATACTCTGTTGAATTCAAATTTTACAATTTTCTGAATAGTCACCTTTGCCTCAATGCAATTTGAAATAATTTATATAATTTTCAAGCAAATTACTTAAAAAAAAGAAAAAGCAACGGACTGTAATAAGAAAGTTCTGTACTCCCATCTAGGGATATTGAAACTTAGGTTTGCTATTTATAATATTCTTCCACTAACGTGTATTTTATGCAATTGAGTTCATTACTTGTATTTTTGTTCAATTAAGTTATTCAAATATTGTATTTTTCTCACCAATCAAATCAAACGACATTAACAATAAATTTAAAAATCAAAATATTTCACTTTTGCAATTTTTAGAATTTTAAAATTTGCTAGGGATAAATGAATTGTCAATACTCTATTGATTTTAAATTTTCCAATTTTCTAAATTATCTCCTTTGCCTCAACGCAATTTGAAATGATTTATAGAATTTTTGTCTTCAAACAAGTTACTTAAGAAAAAGGAAAAGTAATGGACTCTAATAAGATGGTTTTGCACTCCCATCTAGAGATATATGCTTAACTCAACATTGAAACTTGGGACTGCTATTTATAATATTCATCCACTAAAGTGTCTTTTATGCAATTGAGTCTATTACTTGTATTTTTGTTCAATTAATATATTCAAATATAATATTTTTCGCATATTATATTTTTGTCACCAATTAAATCATACGACATTAACAATAAATTTAAAAATCAAAATATTTCAATTTTGCAATTTTTTGAATTTTAAAATCTGCTAGGGATAAATGAATTGTCAATACTTTGTTGAATTTAACTTTTGCAATTTTCTAAATTGTCTCCTTTGCCTCAACGTAATTTGAAATGATTTATATAATCTTCAGGCAAATTACTTAAGAAAAAGCAAAAGTAATGGACAATAATAAGAAGGTTCTGCACTCCCATCTAGAGATATATGCTTAACACAACATTGAAACTTGGGATTTCAATTTATAATATTCATCCAATAAAGTGTATTTTATGCAATTGAGTCCATTACTTGTATTTTTGTTCAATTAACATATTCAAATATTATATTTTTCACATATTATATTTATCTCACCAATTAAATCAAACGACATTAATATTAAATTTAAAGATCAAAATATTTCAATTTTCCACTTTTTTGAATTTTAAAATCTGCTAGGAATTAATGAATTGTCAATACTCTATTGAATTTAAATTTTGCAATTTTTAGAATTGTCTCCTTTGCCTCAACACAATTTGAAATAATTTATGTAATCTTCAGGCAAATTATTTAAGAAAAAGCAAAAGCAATCGACTGTAATAAGAATGCTTTACAATCTTATCTAGTGATATATGCTTAACACAACATTGAAACTTGGGACTGTTATTTATAATATTCATCCACTAAAGTTTCTTTTATGCAATTGAGTCCATTACTTGTATTTTTATTCAATTATCATATTCAAATATTATATATTTTACATATTATATTTTTCTCACCAATTAAGTCAAATGACATTAATAATAAATTTAAAAATCAAAATATTTCCATTTTGAAATTTTTCGAATTTGAACATCTAGTAGGGATAAATGAATTGTCAATACTCTGTTAAATTTAAATTTTGCAATTTTCTAAATTATCTCCTTTGCCTCAACATAATTTGAAATGATTTATATAATTTTCAGGCAAATTACTTCAGAAAAAGCAAAAGCAATGGACTGTAATAAGAAGGTTCTGCACTCCCATCTAGGGTTATATCCTTAACACAACATTGAAACTTGGAATTGCTATTTATAATATTCATCCACTAAAGTGTATTTTATGCAATTGAGTCCATTACTTGTATTTTTGTTCAATTAACATATTCAAATATTATATTTTTCACATATTATATTTATCTCACCAATTAAATCAAACGACATTAATATTAAATTTAAAGATCAAAATATTTCAATTTTCCACTTTTTTGAATTTTAAAATCTGCTAGGAATTAATGAATTGTCAATACTCTATTGAATTTAAATTTTGCAATTTTTAGAATTGTCTCCTTTGCCTCAACACAATTTGAAATAATTTATGTAATCTTCAGGCAAATTATTTAAGAAAAAGCAAAAGCAATCGACTGTAATAAGAATGCTTTACAATCTTATCTAGTGATATATGCTTAACACAACATTGAAACTTGGGACTGTTATTTATAATATTCATCCACTAAAGTTTCTTTTATGCAATTGAGTCCATTACTTGTATTTTTATTCAATTATCATATTCAAATATTATATATTTTACATATTATATTTTTCTCACCAATTAAGTCAAATGACATTAATAATAAATTTAAAAATCAAAATATTTCCATTTTGAAATTTTTCGAATTTGAACATCTAGTAGGGATAAATGAATTGTCAATACTCTGTTAAATTTAAATTTTGCAATTTTCTAAATTATCTCCTTTGCCTCAACATAATTTGAAATGATTTATATAATTTTCAGGCAAATTACTTCAGAAAAAGCAAAAGCAATGGACTGTAATAAGAAGGTTCTGCACTCCCATCTAGGGATATATGCTTAACACAACATTCAAACTTAGGATTGCTATTTATAATATTCATCCACTAAAGTGTATTTTATGCAATTGAGTCCATTACTTGTATTTTTGTTCAATTAACTAATTCAAATATTGTATTTTTCTCTCCAATCAAATCAAACAACCTTAACAACAAATTGAAAAATCAAAATTTTACATTTTTGCAATTTTTAGAATTTTAAAATCTGCTAGGGACAACTAAATTGTCAATACTCTGTTGAATTCAAATTTTACAATTTTCTGAATAGTCACCTTTGCCTCAATGCAATTTGAAATAATTTATATAATTTTCAAGCAAATTACTTAAAAAAAAGAAAAAGCAACGGACTGTAATAAGAAAGTTCTGTACTCCCATCTAGGGATATTGAAACTTAGGTTTGCTATTTATAATATTCTTCCACTAACGTGTATTTTATGCAATTGAGTTCATTACTTGTATTTTTGTTCAATTAAGTTATTCAAATATTGTATTTTTCTCACCAATCAAATCAAACGACATTAACAATAAATTTAAAAATCAAAATATTTCACTTTTGCAATTTTTAGAATTTTAAAATTTGCTAGGGATAAATGAATTGTCAATACTCTATTGATTTTAAATTTTCCAATTTTCTAAATTATCTCCTTTGCCTCAACGCAATTTGAAATGATTTATAGAATTTTTGTCTTCAAACAAGTTACTTAAGAAAAAGGAAAAGTAATGGACTCTAATAAGATGGTTTTGCACTCCCATCTAGAGATATATGCTTAACTCAACATTGAAACTTGGGACTGCTATTTATAATATTCATCCACTAAAGTGTCTTTTATGCAATTGAGTCTATTACTTGTATTTTTGTTCAATTAATATATTCAAATATAATATTTTTCGCATATTATATTTTTGTCACCAATTAAATCGTACGACATTAACAATAAATTTAAAAATCAAAATATTTCAATTTTGCAATTTTTTGAATTTTAAAATCTGCTAGGGATAAATGAATTGTCAATACTTTGTTGAATTTAACTTTTGCAATTTTCTGAATTGTCTCCTTTGCCTCAACGTAATTTGAAATGATTTATATAATCTTCAGGCAAATTACTTAAGAAAAAGCAAAAGTAATGGACAATAATAAGAAGGTTCTGCACTCCCATCTAGAGATATATGCTTAACACAACATTGAAACTTGGGATTTCAATTTATAATATTCATCCAATAAAGTGTATTTTATGCAATTGAGTCCATTACTTGTATTTTTGTTCAATTAACATATTCAAATATTATATTTTTCACATATTATATTTATCTCACCAATTAAATCAAACGACATTAATATTAAATTTAAAGATCAAAATATTTCAATTTTCCACTTTTTTGAATTTTAAAATCTGCTAGGAATTAATGAATTGTCAATACTCTATTGAATTTAAATTTTGCAATTTTTAGAATTGTCTCCTTTGCCTCAACACAATTTGAAATAATTTATGTAATCTTCAGGCAAATTATTTAAGAAAAAGCAAAAGCAATCGACTGTAATAAGAATGCTTTACAATCTTATCTAGTGATATATGCTTAACACAACATTGAAACTTGGGACTGTTATTTATAATATTCATCCACTAAAGTTTCTTTTATGCAATTGAGTCCATTACTTGTATTTTTATTCAATTATCATATTCAAATATTATATATTTTACATATTATATTTTTCTCACCAATTAAGTCAAATGACATTAATAATAAATTTAAAAATCAAAATATTTCCATTTTGAAATTTTTCGAATTTGAACATCTAGTAGGGATAAATGAATTGTCAATACTCTGTTAAATTTAAATTTTGCAATTTTCTAAATTATCTCCTTTGCCTCAACATAATTTGAAATGATTTATATAATTTTCAGGCAAATTACTTCAGAAAAAGCAAAAGCAATGGACTGTAATAAGAAGGTTCTGCACTCCCATCTAGGGATATATGCTTAACACAACATTCAAACTTGGGATTGCTATTTATAATATTCATCCACTAAAGTGTCTTTTATGCAATTGAGTCCATTATTTGTATTTTTGTTCAATTAACTTATTCAAATATTATATTTTTCTCACTAATCAAATCAAACGACATTAATAAGATGGTTATGTGCTCCCATCTTGGGATATATGCTTAACACAACATTGAAACTTGGGATTGCTATTTATAATATTTATCCACTAAAGTGTATTTTATGCAATTGAGTTCATTACTTGTATTTTAGTTCAATTAACATATTTAAATGTTATAATATTCAAATATTATATTTTTCTCACCAATTAAATCGAACGACATTAATAATAAATTTAAAACTTAAAATATTTCAATTTTCCAATTTTAGAATTTTAAAATCTGATAGGGATAATTGAATTGTCAATTCTCTGTTGAAGTTAAATTTTGCAATTTTTAGAATTGTCTCCTTTCCCTCAACACAATTTGAAATGATTTATATAATCTTCATGCAAATTGCTTAAGAAAAAGCAAAAGCGATGCACTTTAAGAAGAAGGTTCTGCACTCCCATCTAGGAATATATGCTTAACACAACATTGAAACTTGGGATTGCTACTTATAATATTCATCCACTAAAGTGTACTTTATGCAATTGAGTCCATTATTTGTATTTTTGTTCAATTAACTTATTCAAATATTGTATTTTTCTCACCAATCAAATCAAACGACATTAATAATATATTTGAAAATCAAAATATTGCACTTGTGCAATTTTAAAATCTGCTAGGGATAAAAGATTTGTCAATACTCTGTTGAATTTAAATTTTGCAATTTTCTGAATTGTCTCCTTTGCCTCAACACAATTTGAAATGATTTGTATAATCTTCAGGCAAATTACTTAAGAAAAAGCAAAAGCAATGCACCGTAATAAGAAGGTTCTGCACTCCCATCTAGGGATATATGCTTAACACAACACTGAAACTTGGGATTGCTATTTATAATATTCATCCACTAAAGTGTATTTTATGCAATTGAGTCCATTACTTGTATTTTTGATCAATTAACTTATTCAAATATTGTATTTTTCTCACCAATCAAATCAAACGACATTAACAACAAATCGAAAAATCAAAATATTGCATTTTTGCAAATTCGAGAATTTTAAAATCTGCTAGGGAGAAATAAATTGTCCATAATCTGTTGAATTTAGATTTTGTAATTTTCTAAATTCTCTTTTTCCTCAACACAATTTGAAATAATTTATATAATCTTCAAGCAAATTACTTAAGAAAGAGCAAAAGCAATGAACTGTAATAAGAAGGTTCTGCACTCCCATCTAGGGATATATGCTTCACACAACATTCAAGCTTAAGATTGCTATTTATAATATTCATCCACTAAAGTGTATTTTATGCAATTGAGTCCATTATTTGTATTTTTGTTCAATTAACTTGTTCAAATATAGTATTTTTCTCACCAATCAAATCAAAAGACATTAATAATATATTTAAAAATCAAAATATTGCACTTTTTCAATTTTTGGAATTTTAAAATCTGCTAGGGAGAAAGAAATTGTTCATAATCTGTTGAATTTAAATTTTGCAATTTGCTTAATTCTCTCCTTTGCCTTAATGCAATTTGAAATGATTTATAGAATTCCTATTTTCAGACAAATTACTTAAAAAAAAGGAAAAGCAATGGACTCTAATAAGATGGTTCTGCACTCCCATCTAGGGATATATGCTTCACACAACCTTGAAACTTGAGTTTGATATTTATAATATTCATCCACTAAGGTGTCTTTTATGCAATTGAGTCCCTTACTTGTATTTTTGTTCAATTAACATATTCAAATATTATATTTTTCCCATATTATATTTTTCTCACCAATTATATCAAATGACATTAACATTAAATTTAAAAATCAAAATATTTCAATTTTGCAATTTTTTGAATTTTAAAATCTGGTAGGGATAAATGAATTGTCAATACTCTGTGGAATTTAAATTTTGCAATTTTCTAAATTGTCTCCTTTGCCTCAACATAATTTGAAATAATTTATATAATCTTCAAGCAAATTACTTAAGAAAAAGCAAAAGCAATGGACTGTAATAAGAAGGTTCTGCACTCCCACTAGGGATATATGCTTAACACAACATTCAAACTTGGGATTGCTATTTATAATATTCATCCACTAAAGTGTCTTTTATGCAATTGAGTCCATTATTTGTATTTTTGTTCAATTAACTTATTGAAATATTGTATTTTTCTCACCAATCAAATCAAACGACAATAATAAGATGGTTCTGCGCTGCCATCTTGGGATATATGCTTAACACAACATTGAAACTTGGGATTGTTATTTATAATATTTATCCACTAAAGTGTATTTTATGTAATTGAGTTCATTACTTGTATTTTTGTTCAAATAACATATTCAAATATTATATTTTTCACATAGTATATTTTTCTCACCAATTAAATCAAACGACATTAGCGATAAATTTAAAAATCAAAATATTTCAATTTTTCAATTTTTAGAATTTTAAAATCTACTACAGAGAAGTGAATTGTCAATACTCTGTTGAATTTAAATTTTGCAATTTTTTGTATTGTCTCCTTTGCCTCAACGCAATTTGAAATGATTTATATAATATTCAGGCAAATTACTTAAGAAAAAGCAAAAGCAATCGACTGTAATAAGAAGGTTCTGCACTACCATCTAGGGATATATGATTAACACAACATTGAAACTAGAGACTGCTATTTATAATATTCATCCACTAAAGTGTATTTTATGCAATTAAGTCCATTACTTGTATTTTTGTACAATTAACTTATTCAAATATTGTATTTTTCCCACCAATCAAATCGAACGACTTTAAAAATCAAAATATTGCATTTTTGCAATTTTTAGAATTTTAAAATCTGCTAGGGATAAATAAATTGTCAATAATCTTTTGAATTTAAAATTTTCAATTTTCTTAATTGTCTCCTTTGCCTCAATGTAATTTGAAATGATTTATAGAATTCATGTCTTCAGGCAAATTACTTAAGAAAAAGGAAAAGTAATGGACTCTAATAAGATCATTCCACACTACTATTTAGGGATATATGCTTCACATAACTTTGAAACTTGAGATTGTTATTTATAATATTCATCCCCTAAAGTGTCTTTTATGCAATTGAGTCCAATACTTGTATTTTTGTTCAATTAACATATTCAAAAATTATATTTTTCACATATTATATTTTTCTCACCAATTAAATCAAATGACATTAACAATAAATTTAAAAATCAAAATATTTCAATTTTGCAATTTTTAGAATTTTAAGATCTGCTAGGGATAAATGAATTGTCAATACTGTATTGAATTTAACTTTTGCAATTTTCTAAATTGTCTCCTTTGCCCCAACGCAATTTGAAATGATTTATATAATATTTGGCCAAATTACTAAAGAAAAAGCAAAAGCAATGGATTGTAATAAGAAGGTTATGCACTCCCATCTAGGGATATATCCTTAACACAACATTGAAATTTGGGATTGCTATTTATAATATTCATCCACTAAAGTGTATTTTATCCAATTAAGTCCATTACTTGTATTTTTGTTCAATTAACTTATTCAAATGATGTATTTTTCTCACCAATTAAATCAAACGACATTAATAACAAATTTAAAAATCAAAATATTACCCTTTTGCAATTTTTGGAATTTTAAAATCTGCTAAGGATAAATGATTTGTCAATATTCTCTTGAATTTAAATTTTGCAATTTTCTGAATTGTCTCCTTTGCCTCAACGCAATTTAAAATGATTTATATAATCTTCATGCAAATTACGTACAAAAGAGCAAAAGCAATGAACTGTAAAATGAAGGCTCTGCACTCCCATAGGGATATATGCTTAACACAATATTGAAGCTTGGGATTGCTAATTATAATATTCATCCACTAAAGTGTATTATATGTAATTAAGTCCATTACTTGTATTTTTGTTCAATTAACATGTTCAAATATTGTATTTCTCTCACCAATCAAATCAAATGACATTATAGTAAATGTAAACATCAAAATATTGCATTTTTGCAATTTTTAGAATTCTAAAATCTGCTAAGGATAAATAAATTTTTAATAATCTGTTGAATTTAAATTTTGCAATTTGCTTAATTCTCTCCTTTGCCTCAATGCAATTTGAAATGATTTTTAGAATTCCTATTTTCAGACAAATTACTTAAGAAAAAGGAAAAGCAATGGACTCTAATAAGATGGTTCTGCACTCTCATCTAGGGATATATGCTTCTCATAACCTTGAAACTTGAGTTTGCTATTTATAATATTCATCCACTAAAGTGTCCTTTATGCAATTAAGTCGCTTACTTGTATTATTGTTTAATTAACATATTGAAATATTATATTTTTCACATATTATATTTTTCTCACCAATTAAATCGAACGACATTAACAATAAATATAAAAATCAAAATATTTCGATTTTGCAATTTTTAGAATTTTAAAATCTGCTAGGGATAATTGAATTGTCAATACTCTGTTGAATTTAAATTTTGCAATTTTCTGAATTGTCTCCTTTGCCTCAACGCAATTTGAAATGAGTTCTATAATCTTCAAGCAAATTACTTGAGAAAAAGCAAAAGCAATGAACTGTGATAAGAAGGTTTTGCACTTCCATCTAGGGATGTACGCTTAACACAGCATTCAAACTTGAAATTGCTATTTATAATATTCATCCACTTAATTGTATTTTATGCAATTGAGTCTATTACTTGTATTTTTGTTTAATTAACATATTCAAATATGATATTTTTCACATAATATATTTTTCTCACCAATTAAATCGAACGACATTAACAATAAATATAAAAATCAAAATATTTCGATTTTGCAACTTTTAGAATTTTAAAATCTGTTAGGGATAACTGAATTGTCAATACTCTGTTGAATTTAAATTTTGCAATTTTCTGAATCGTCTCCTTTGCCTCAACGCAATTTGAAATGAGTTATATAATCTTCAGGCAAATTACTTAAGAAAAAGCAAAAGTAATCAACTGTGATAAGAAGATTCTGCACTTCCATCTAGGGATGTATGCTTAACACAACATTGAAACTTGGGATTGCTATTTATAATATTCATCCACTTAATTGTATTTTATGCAATTGAGTCTATTACTTGTATTTTTGTTTAATTAACATATTCAAATATGATATTTTTCACATAATATATTTTTCTCACCAATTAAATCAAACGACATTAACAATAAATATAAAAATCAAAATATTTCAATTTTGCAACTTTTAGAATTTTAAAATCTGCTAGGGATAATTGAATTGTCAAAACTCTGTTGAATTTAAATTTTGCAATTTTCTGAATTGTCTCCTTTGCCTCAACGCAATTTGAAATGAGTTATATAATCTTCGAGCAAATTATTTGAGAAAAAGCAAAAGCAACGAACTGTGATAAGAAGGTTCTGCACTTCCATCTAGGGATGTATGCTTAACATAGCATTGAAACTTGGGATTGCTATTTATAATATTCATCCACTAAAGTGTATTTTATGCAATTGAGTCCATTACTTGAATTTTGGTTCAATTAACTTATTCAAATATTGTATTTTTCTCACCAATCAATTCAAATGACATTAACAACAAATTTAAAAATCAAAATATTTCATTTTTGCAATTTTTTCGAATTTTAAAATCTACTAGGGATAAATAAATTGTCAAAAATCTGTTGAATTTAAATTTTTCAATTTTCTTAATTGTCTCCTTTGCCTCAATGTAATTTGAAATGATTTATAAAATCCCTGTCTTTAGAAAAATTACATAAGAAAAAGGAAAAGCAATCGATTCTAATAAGATCGTTCCGCACTCCCATCTAGGAATATATGCTTGACACAACCTTGAAACTTGAGATTGCTATTTATAATATTCATCCACTAATGTGTATTTTATGTAATTGAGTCCATTACTTGTATTTTTGTTCAACTAACTTATTCAAATATTGTATTTTTCTCACCAATTAAATCAAACGACATTAACAACATTTTAAAAATCAAAATATTGCATTTTTACAATTTTTAGAATTTTAAAATCT